>JBBMKC010264072.1:0-19924 GCA_037834085.1 Bipalium vagum | reverse complement strand
ATAATAATAATAATAATAATAATAATAATAATAATAATAATAATAATAATAATAAAATAAATTAATAATAATAAAAAAATAAATCATCTGGCATTAATAAAAATATAATAATTCGAATAGAAATAAGAAAGATTGTCATAATGGAAAACTGGAACCGAAGGAATTCTTGGAAAAAAACAATAATAAATTCCAACATCAATTACAATATTGACAGGAAGAAAAGATATTTTCTCTTAATATTATTTGCCCATTTCGTTAAAAAGAAATTCCTGCTTTACAAAATCATGTAGATGCATTAATTAATACAGGACTTAGATTGGAAAAATAAATCGATTCATCCCTAATATGGAATCAAACCATCAAATAATAATATTAAAAATTTTTCAATTTTCCCCTGATAAATTAAAACAAAATTTGTGAAATTTTCATCTATAATATTAAATATATTATTAAATATTAAATTTATATACAAATAATATTAAGTATAAATAAATTTCTTTATCATTATGCATGTACAAAATATTTGAATAAAATTCTTTTGGTATATTCATATTACTTCCTTTTCTATTTTTTTTATTTTAAAATGTACTTTTAATCAATTGTTTGTTACATATATCTTTTTTTTTATAAATAGATCTAACACTTTAACATTATTATAACGTTTTAAAATACAAAATAATTATCATAATATTATTTTTTATTTGGATATATTTATATTTTTGGTTTTTGACGAAACCTTTAACTCAAATCGATTCTTTTAGATTGAAAACATACCAAAATAGTTTGATAGTAAACAACCAATGATATCAAATTTTTATGAATTTTTATTAAAAATATTAATTTTGATGAAAGAAAATTAAACCATCCAAATTAAGGAAACTTTTGATACAAATCAATAAAATCGAAAAAACGTTATTATTAGCTTGAAGTAAATATTAAAGTTTTCCTTTTAAACAAACATTAAATAAAAACTAATTTGTTTTACTGAATAAAGTTCTTGAATCTCTGTATTTACAATTTTTCAAATTTCAAATTATTTGTTTAAAATTTATATTATTAATTAAAACATTATTCAAAATTTTCGAACTGTTAAAACAAATTTTAAATATAAACAACAATTTATAAATAATATTTTTAATGTGTTCTCTACAAGTAAAAATATTGGTTGATTGAGAGAGGAATGTATATTACTTATTTTATGACCAAATAAATTTAATTTTTGGCTAGGGTTTGATTTGGGTAACGTTAGGTTTCCTTATTTAATTACTTCGAAAAAAGCATGTTTTTTGTTGAAAAAAATAAAATTATTCCATATACTTTTTCCAAAGAATTGATTTTTTATTAAATTGAATAATAACTGAAAAACTTTCTCCATTTCAACTTTTTAAATAGACTTTTAATATTAAAAATAAAATTTGAAGTCTTTAAGTGAACTTAAGAATAAAAGTATTTCAAGCAATTCAAATTAATGACTTAAAAAATTAAAAAGTAATTGGATTGAACAGAAAAAGTTCGATCGGATTTTTTGCCTTAAAATTCAAATTTTATTTTGAAGTGATTTTTAATAAATATTGACAAAAAATCGTTATTTTTTATAAAGTGACTTTAATCTTTAAGTGTTTACTGAGTGACATATACAGTTGATTTAATTATTCAGTATATAAGCTTCAACCTATTGAATTTCACACAACACTTATGTAGAAGTGTTACAACGAGATGTGCGATGGTTGAGGAGTACGTAGGAGCGTCAGGCTGTTTAAAGCAAGGGGAAGAGTACTCCGTCATCAAAAGATTAGATGCACTGGAGGCGAAAATTACTTTAATTCGCAAAAAATTTCGAATCAATCGTTATTGATAAACCCCAGAATGAAGATCTAATCACGAACAATGATCAAGTGGGTGTCAAAGAAACCGGGCAAGATCTTTAAGGTCAACAATAAAAATAGGACTTTCAAAAAATAATTGCGAAAAATTTGAAATTGAAAGGAGGTAACTTTATTTCTCTGGATTCATATAAACCAGGGTATGGTTTCCGTGATGACCATAACGTGGGCTTTATTCAATGCGACACATCAAGAGACAAGATATTAAATTTGTCAAGAATCTGTATTTGCTTCTCAATTTGAATATCTTTTACTGTGGTAGTTGCCAAATTGAAAGAAAAAATATTAATGGTCGAATGTTTTTTACAGTTTACTACTAGAAAAATACTGGGAATATTTATTTTAAGAATGCCTGATAACAGGTGATGCTATTTTTGTTTGACTTGTCTTTCAAAGACGGTCTATCCATGGATTTATATGTCCTTCATGATATTTTTACTAGATTTTGTAACACAATTACATTTTTGCTATGCTTTGGTCAAAGTCAGCATTAGAAGAATTTAAAAACTCTTAAAGATTCAAAACTTTTTAAATAAGCCAATGAAATGGGGAAATGTGGGATAAACATTAAGTTGGCATTAATTCATCTATTTTTAGCGTACAGAAAAAAGAAATTAATTAAAAATTGAAAAACCTTTATTTCAATATAAAATATCTTATTGGTCGTTTTTTGACACTCTAAATTTTAATATTTAAACAAATTGATTATTCCCATTTTTCAAAGTTTTAATGATTAGATTTTATTTTATTTTATTAAAAAATTAAAACCTTTTAACTTAGTTTTAAAGATCTTCAATAAACAGAAATTTTAGTAAAATTTTAAATTTTTCAGTTAAAAATTTTAATTAATATTAATTTTCAATTTACAAGTAACATTGAAAGTGCAGACATCTTTTGAATAATAAATTATTTTATGTAATACAATTTTGTCTGTGGTCATTAAAGCTTAAATAAAACGAGTAAAATTTCGATGAGCAAGTTAAACATTAAAAATTGATCATGATTGAAAATAACATCACTTAAAATAATTGGTTTATCGAACACCATGTACTACAGAAGCATTTATTTAAATATTTTTAAAAATATTAAAATGATTTATGTTATTAAATTGTGATAATAAAGCATAATACAAAAATATAAAATTGTCATGTAATCGATATTGATCATGAATGAACAGACCACAATCAAAAATTGTCATAGTAAAATAAAGTAAATAACAATTCAGAAATAAAACTACTGAAATTCTGTTTGGCCCTGTATTGTTTAAATGGGCTACTTAGAATTTTTAAGGTCATTTAATTTTAAACATTTTAATAAGCTTGTGTTAATTAGAATGGTAATAGTTCTCTTTAGGATTACAATTATTGATCGTAACAAATATAACAAATTATTTGGAATTTTTAAGGTCATGAATGCAGTTTTTGTCAGTGCAGTATTTCAGGAAATATTTAATTCTTTTGTTATCTTTTCATATAGCATCTATGTAATTTTTGGATGAAATTTATCCTTAAAAATTTGATCCCTTATAAAATGATTAACGGTTTTAAACCTTATTTTTGATTAAATAGATAATTGGTGTTTTTCATATTGAAAATTTTTGAACATATATTTTATTTTGGGGTAACATAGACTCATGATATTTATGAAATTAATTTTTTTTGTATATATTCATATTCCAACCATATAACATTTGTTAAAATTGATACATGTAGCTCTGAAGAAGACTGTTACCTTGCTAATAAATTATTTAGAGAAAAATTGATAATTTACTTAATACCAAAAATAAAAAACTTTGAAAAATTTATTTTACATCACTTAATAAATTTAAAATAATTATAACTAGTACGTTAAAACAAAACAAGGTCAAGCTAAATTGAATCCAATAAAACTCATGAAAAATAAGATTATTTTTGAAAAAACAGTTTTCTAAAGTTTAACCATATTTATTTTAACAAATTAACTCTCATAGCAATAGTAGACTTGTTAGGAGCAGTGACGTCATTAAAAAATTCATTAGAATATTAAATGTAACGAGTCACTGAAAATAGTTTTTTTTTAATATATCATTTAACATTTATAAAATATAAGTATCATTAGTATTACATCATTTTCAATATAAATGACCATTTTTTTTCATTTTTGTGCACTTGTTTCTTGGTTAATTTAACTTTTTTTATTTTAAAATACAAAGTATTAAAATAACTTCGGATGGACAGAAGTCAACAAAAAAATCCGACTGTTATATATATCTATGATAAAATTTCTCTACATTTTTAGCTATATTTTAAATTATTATTAATTTTTTGTTTTAAATTGTATTTTTAATTTTTTTATGCAATAAAAATAAAATATTGTCAGCTAATTGGTTATTAATAAAAATAAATATTTGTACATAACGTGACAGAAGCAATGTAAAATGAATTATTTATTTTAAATATCTCATTTATTATTTATTTATTAGATATTAACATTAACATTAGAAAGAATCGATAATTTATTGTTTGTTTCGCTTTTATCATTGTATTTTGCTACTATTATTGTAAAAAATTAAGCTATGTTATTATATTAACTTCCTTCAAAATATTCTGTTTGTGGCTTTCCATGTACGATAAGGATTGAATGTTTTCATTATCTCTATGGTAATGATATAATGTAACTTAGAATGTAATAAAAATATTAACAAGCCAGATTAAAGAGTTCGCCAGGTAAGAAATGCGTTTAATATTATTTTTATCATTTATTAACTCAGTAATCTTAAAGAATTTCGCTTTATTATGATAGAATTAAGATCATCACCAAGGTGACTGAAAAGGTTAAAGGTGGACTCTTTCAGAAATCATTTGTGACTGATATCCAGAATATGAATGACTAAAAGTTAAACCTTTTTTGAAAAATAATTAAATTAAGAATTTCTCTATAATAATTATTGATTAATTGAGTTTACACCGATTTATTAATTTTACCACATTATGACACTTAAAAGTAGTTTTTTGTTTGGATTGGTTTCTGATATTCACATTTGTTTTTTTGCTTTCTATTCTGTTTTAAAATTTTTCTCCTTATCGTAATCATTAGGTCCAGGTTAACATGAGGATACCATCAGTGAGAATAACAGATCACTGTATCAATGCCTATCAACCATATGGGATTTTCTTCAACTAGAATTCAATCCAGTTTCATTAATAATCTTCAGTCGGTTCAGGTCAGCATGAGGATATCAACAATTTGTTAATTAGCTATTTTTTCTGAAGAGACTCAATCATATGTTATCCCATCGGATAGTTAAAATTCTTTTCCAAAGTTTGACTCAGATCCCTGGTCAGTTATGAGGAGGCATTTATCCACTAGTATCCCATATCTTCCCCATGATAAGATGTAAGGGACAATCACGATATTATATATTCACCGCCAACTCTTTTATAGATTATACACTTAGGTTATTCAAAATTATTGATATCAGCGATAAAATTTTAATTCATTAAAAGATACCCGATTAATAATTTGTTGGGATGTGTAAAATCACTGAGTTAAAATTAAAAGTAATTTTCAATTATTAGGGTTATAAATTTTTAAAAATGTATCTGAAAAAAAATGTTTGCATCAATTTAAATATTGATGTTAGTGATTACCGGGATATCACTTTTTACGATATCAGTTGAATTCATTGAAGATAAATAATAATTGATTGTAAAATCTATTTCACAAAATAATGTTATTGATTTTATTCCTCACACTAATCTGATACTTAATTTATATTTTTAATTTTTACAAATTATTAATTATAATTTTTATTATTTTGTTAAATTTATAAAGCTTCAAAAATTTACAGGGTTTGATAGGTCATTTTTAAATTTGGACACCCAATTTTTTTAATTTGACATTTCATTTAAGTCATTTCTCACAATACGAAATATATGATGAATAAGATTTTTTGTATTTACATAACAAGTGTATCATTTTTTAACCGATGACTGTTCCAAACAAAACTAGAATATTAATCGTTCAAGCATTTTTGAATCGGCACACAATCATAAAATTGAAATTTGAATACTAATATTTCTTCTATCATATCCCCATTCTTTTTGAAGCCTGTTTTCCAAATTAAAAATGTAACCAAACAATGAACCGGAATGCTACATCTTTTTGCCTCAAAAATACTACGGAGAACTGCATGAGATTCTTCATGAATATATTTTATATAATTTAAAAAATGCTTCAACAAAATTAAAATAATCGATGGTTTAAGTTACTTTAATGTTGATACAAATACATTGTAATGCTTGTTTCTAATTTCAATGAACAAATCAAGAAAAAAATAAAATTGGAAAACGATCAGTCAAACCCTGTTTTAAAAATGTAATTTCAACATATTAATTTAATAATATCCCTGAACCCCTTAACAAAAATAGACGAAATTTTCTTTTTGGTGTTTTAAAAAATAATTTTTAATAGAGGCATTGCCTTATTGAATGTCCAAGTTGGTCTTAACAATTTATGCACAGATAAGCACGGTGATGATCAGATAATACTTTGAAAAATATATTTACCTTAATAAACAATTTTTGTTCAGTTAAACAAATACTTTGCAATTATGAAATTAGCTCGAATTTATCACATAAATCAATTTCTCAAATCACTTAAATTGGATAATCTCATACTAAAATTTTATTTTAATGCGTTATTTATTACTTCAATTAATTTTGACTTGAAACATTTGCTCATGTCTGCTTGGTTTTGATATTTAATAAATTTAAGTTAAATTTTTTTAGATAATTTCTTGATTTAATTTTTTCAAAAATTATTTCGAACTTTTAGACTCATTTATATTTTTGGATATCAGTCTCCAATGATTTCCGAAGGATCCCATCCTAAATCTTTTCAACCACCACGGTCATGATCTCATAAAAAATGAGGTCGACAAGCTCTTGTTAAAAACCTAATTTTCATTTATTTATTTATTTCAAAAAGTGTCTCCACCTTCCATTGTGACAGATATCAGAACATTTTTTATATTTGTATATATTTCTAATTGTAAAATATTTAAAATTTTATTTGAATATTTTTGACACAATTTTTTCCTAAAATATTAGCACATTAATCACTTAAAAACACATTTATCAAATTTTAGACTGCAGAAATAGCTGAAAATTAAATAAAGTTATATTTTTATTTATATTATATAATTATATATTTTATTATATAATTTAATTATTTTAATTATATTAATTATATTAAATAAAAAAATATTTTAAAGATTTATTTTTATAAATAATGATATTTTAATAATAGTTTCATTTAAAATGATTTAATAATTAATAATAACAACAATAAGTTTTTAATTATTTTTTTAAAAAAATATTTATAATTAATTACAATTAATTTAATAAATAATTAAAATTTATTATTGAAAAAATCAAATTTAACGTACTTTATATTTATATTAAATAGCTAATCAATTTGTTTATTTTTATTATTTATTTATTTTTATTATTTCATTTAATATTTTTTATTTATTTTAATTATTTATATTTCAAATAATAATAATTTTAAAATTATTCTATGTTAAATACCAAACCTATTAATAATATAATTTATATTTTTTATTTTCCATTATAAATAATCTTGAATCCAATTTGAAATTATTTTTTGTTCACATTTAATCCCTACTTATTTAGATCAAACTCATATTTTTAATTATTAATAAAAGCATAATAAAAATGAATAAAAAATCCATTTTTACTTTCTTAATAATTAATACATTTAGTCCAAGACATTCCGTTCAGAATTATAAATTATAAAATATTTAACATTTTCAATTTCGAATGATCTCCAAATTAATTCACGTGTGAAATTTTTAAAATATAAATAATATCAATTGGGAAAAGTCGTCTTTTGGAAAAAATATTAAGAGAAAAACGATGAGAATATAATTTTTTTATATTCCATTACCGTTAACAAAACTCCATTGTCTCCCACAGTTACAGAGAATTGTGAGGACTTTATTAAATTACCACTGTAATAAAAAGTGCAAAAACGTCCCCTCAGCCCTGTAAAATTACTTTTCCCCAAAGAAAATGACAATGTACAAAGTCGAAATACCTTTTCTCTTATTTTGATTCGACATTAACAGAAAAAATCAATAAAATTTTAATTTATTAATAATAAATCAATTGTTTATTAAAATAGAAAAAAATTATTAATTTTAAATGAAAAATATTTTTTTAAAAATTAAATATACATTTATTAATTTAATTATTTTAAATAATATTTGCAAATATTATTTAAAGTAAATGTAAATTTAAAAAGAGAAATAGAGAAGTGGTGATGAAAACATCTGAAATAAATACGAGAAAAAAATCCCAAGACTTAGAGAAAAATATAAATAGTAATGAAAGAAAGATAAAAAAATATATGAACTGAGGATACTCGAGAGGAATTCGCAGATAATTTAATTAAAATTAATTTACAAAATGAGTTATATGAAACATGTAACACTAAAGAAAAAAATCAATTAAGGAAAATAAATAGGAAGAAGACATGGTTGAAATGAGCAAAAATTATCTAATTGACTTGACAAAAGATGCGTAATTTATAAAATAAAAAATACATTTATTCATTATAATCAATCGTATATAAATAAATTATTATTTATCCATGTACGTTCCCAGTGACAATACGATACAAAAATTACTTTGTTCTGTACTTCCCATCAAAATTTCACAAGTTTTTTAGTTTTTCTTTGTTTCGCTCATTTATTACAGATGGTATCCATTACCCTTCTTCAAAAAACTTCCCTATTGATCATAATCGATCAGAAAATACTTATTGGTTAACCTATAAGACATCCGCAAATGGTTTTTGAATTTGTATATCGTCTTCATCCAATATTACCTGCAAATATGTGTCTTCGACATTTTTTTGATTGACATGGATGTTCAGTGTCTTGCATATTTATCGAACCAATATTTACACGTTTTGAGTTAGATCTTTATCTCCATAGGTTTCCACAATAATATATGATTATCAAGTCCTTTTTTCTTTGGAAAATAAAGAAAAATATGAATGTGTGGCAAATGATATTTATTTAACTGAAATTAAGACAAATTTATTGACAAGTGTCTATTATACTCACATTTTTAATGTGACATATTACAAAGATATTATGTAAATAAATACATATGATTATTAAAACAATTTATTTAAATAAATGGAAATGTCGTTTATTAAGTGGTTATTTCAATTTGTACAATTTGATGACAATTTGAAAGTATCTCAAATGTTAATGAATTTTCATGTTTTTTCTTTAGATTAAAATGAATTGTTGAAATAATAAAGAAAGGTACTAACTATGGGTACTTTTTAATGCACGTGTATAGTTGAATAGCGTACAAAGAAATTTAGAAGACTTCCAAGTTTGAACAATATAAGTAAAGTGATATTTGATCAGCACAGTGAGAGACCACGCCTTTTTGTTTGGACTCTTCCTAGATTGTGTAATTGTAGGTTTTAATTTGACACCACCTTAATATTCTCCCGATATGGAATCTATCGATTTTTATTTTTTTTCAATTAGAATGCTTTGAAACTCTTAAAATTTGTTTTTCTCAATTTCCTTTCCAAATTCAAAAAATTCTAATCCAGCGAATTTAAAAGCCTACCTAAAAAAATTCAAGATTATTATTAAAAACAAAGGCCAATATCTAACTAATTGATGTTTAACTAAAAATATAATGTACGATTGTATTTTTTTTGATGATCAAAAATTGATTAGCCTGGATATTTATTTTCCATATTAATCAAATTTAATGGTTTCACCTGGTTCTAAAAGCTCACAATAGAAATTTTTTATGATCATATCAAATACAGATTTTTATTTTCTTTCTTAATTGATCCGACCTAGAATTCTGCTTAGATAATGATTAGTCTAGACAAAACAGTGATTTTCATGGATTAGGATTTTCAATATATATAGATTGTGTGAAGTCTTTAAGTTAGAAATGAAAGAATGTGAAATACACCAAAACCATTAATTAAATTAACTTCCTGGCAATGGAATATATTTAGTTCAATTCAATTCCATGACTAAAGTGAATTTCTAGAAGATCTCCAAAGAAATATTCTTCTGCTGCTATAGATTCTTCATTTAATGCAAAATGGTGTGCAATGATAGACTTAAGGTTTTGGACTAGAAAAAAGATTCTGAGAGCAAAATCGGAAAAAAAATGGATGTTTAATCTTTCGTAATTTAGTTAGCTCTTCGTTGTCATTTGTCAATGCAGTGTTTTAATCTCTTATATCGTCATGATGAAAAATGTTTTTCTCCTTCAACCTACACTAATGGTCAAAAGTTTGGAAATCCCTAACAAAAAAAAACTGAAATTTAAAGATTCCAGTCTGATAAAACTGGTTTTATTTCTTTCATTTAATGATTTTCTAGTGTTTACTGTTTTTAAGTTAAAGAATTAAAATACATTTTGCTTCGATGACGCCGACGCATATTTTAGGTAATCTCTCCACAAGTTTATCTAGTTTTTCTAAACTTATATTGCTCCAAGCATCATTCAAGGAATTCCACATATCTATTTGGCTGTTTGTTCGCATATTTCTTACTTTACGATCAAGCTGGTTCAAAAGTAACTCGGTAGAAATAAAATCTGGCTATTGTTGTGGTTATTAGAATATTTAAAATATTCAATTTTCTTTTTTTTCTTTAAATAATTATAACACAACATAGAAGTGTTTTTGGGGTAGTTATCATGTTGAAAAGTAAAACCGTGGTCAATTAAGTCAATGCCAGATGAGATTACGTATTGCTGAAGAATGCGTCGATATTGCTCTTTTTCATAATGCCATCAATTTTCACTACAGCTCAAACTGCATTATAAGCTAAACAAATAAATACCATTACTAAACCACCTCCATGTTTCAATATGGGTTTATATGTTCATAAACTTTTCTTCGAACAAATTATCGTCGATGATTGCCAAAAAGTTCAAATTTTAATTCATCAGTCCATAACACTGATTTCTACTGATAGACTGTTCAATCTTTTTATGTAATAGGAAATTCTAATCTTTACTAATATTTTCTTAACGAAATACCTTTGCAATACTTCTAAATATGCCTTTTTCTCGTAGTCGTCATTGAAAGAGAAATAGGCAAAGATAATCTTTCATTTATTTCAGCTCTGATATCAGAAGCAGATTTGAAGCAGTACTAATTGTTAATATCTTATCGTCAGTTATTTTTTTGATTTTTAAAAATAAATTTTAAAAGTATCTTAACAAAAAATCTTTTAATTTAAAGTTAAATAACAGAGAAAAAATTAAAAATATTTGAACTAAATAATTTAAATAGCCTATATATGGCGTTAATCTAGATTTTTCATATGTTTATTAGGGGTTTCAAAACTTTTAAACAATAGTGTATGTCTCGCTTTTATGCAATTGATCCAATAAATTAACATAATAATCGATGTTAATATCAGCCGGTTTATAATCATAATTAGAAGTCATTTTTTGAATAGATTCATTAAATGCTAAAAGAAATAATATTTAAACAAATTTTCTCAGACCTGGAAATTCCTTTTTCATTAAATTTTAAAAATAAGTTTATTTTTAAAATTTCATTCATACTTTTTAAATATTTAAAAAAAAAATTAAAATAAATAATTAAAAAATTCCTCAGGTGTGATTAGCCTCCTCATAATCTAAATTCCTTGTTTTTTCTTAACCAATGATTTAGATTATCAAAAAACCTTTCAATGCTAGAAAACGGCTGCCATAATCTTTTCTACTGATTGTTCTTTCTCATTGCTTTAAAGTAGAACATATAAATTCTGTTCATTGCAGCCGTTCCTGTTTTAAATTAGGATCATGGTGATCGGTCCATGTCCTACCGGTCGTTATAAAGAAGCTAAATAAAATCAGTTCTTTTATTCTGCTTAAAATTTTTCAATAATTACAGAAATTTATTTTTCATACGTTATTGTTGCATTGTTAAGGAGTGCAGCTCTACTTTCCCAAAAATCTTTTTTCATAAATTTATCTGTTCATGTTTCAAAAATTAGAGTACAAACACATTCAACTAAAATTCTTTTTATATGAGCTACTTTACGAGGATGTATGCATGTTGTTTCACTAAAAATATCATGGATTTCATCATTACTTTTTGTTGTTGATACAATTTTGGACGATCACTTCATAGATCATCCTCAATCAATGTACTACCACAATTGAATGAAGTGTTCAATTTTTACTTGGGTATATAAAGGAGCCCATTCATCTAACTGACCTAACAATATTTGAATGAATTCTGGCACTGCTAATTAATATTAAATAAATAATTATTAATCGTGTGATTTTTTAACTCAGATATAAGACAGTTTCTAATAATGTTATAGGATATTAGTTTTACATTTGATTTTATCATTATGTTTCACTTTATTTTTTCCTTTATAGATTTTGGGTTTGATTTGCTGAAATGAAAAAATTTATTTAAAGTTATCTTCGATTATATGAGATAAGAAGTTTAATTTAGAAATTAGGCAAATTTTTATATCTAAAAGAATAAAATTCATATAGTGAAACCTCCTTAATTAAAATTCGGTTAATTCACAAGCCCTCTTAATTCGAAAACCTTTGTAAAACCCAAGATGCATCCTGTAATGTATTATTTTTCGGTTAATTCAAGACTCGGATAATTAATTACAAACTTTTGTGTCCAGCGCGTTTTGAATTAACGAGGTTTCACTGTAATAATGTTTTTAATAATAACTAATGAATATTTTTTGAAATTAGAATAGTTGGGTAGCAATTAAAATACAATTTTCAGTTTTATATTGTTTTCTAGGAATAAATGAAATTAATAATACAAAACCCAGGGGCCTCTCCCAAACTTAATAGGATTCATGATATTTTTATTATATAATATATAATTATTCTATCAATAATAACCAGAACATTTTTAATTATGACACTGAAATTTAATAATAGATTTTTTAAAAAATATTTTTCTTTAAGAAATCAGGTAGTAACACGATTAGGAGAATACAATGTCAATTGTTTCGATTCAGCTAAAATAAACAGAAATTAAAAAACAAAAATATTTCGTTTTATTTTTTGTTGAAATCCATTTTCATGTCCTACAATTAACCTGGCTAAGATACGAGCAGTGTGAAAAAGAGAATTCGAGGTTTTTATTAAACTGAATAATAAATAATCAAAATTGCTTTATGGAATTTTATTTTATTTACTTTAACATTTTGTTTTATTAAGTCAATGATGATATTACATTACATTTTAATTTGAGGCCGCTTAACCCGAATTTTTTTCAAATTTTGACTGAGGACTTTATCAAATCAAAAGATGATGGTAAACAGAATAGATTATTTAATTGAATTGAACTCTTGGTTGCTGAATTTAATGAATACCTAAAATTTACTCGTACGTCCTATAATATTGTGTTCAACCAAATCTTAAAGAAACCGCAATTTTCAGGCGAAAAAATTTTCAGTTTGTTTTTGTTATACATTTATAATGATAAAAAGCTTATTTATAATGAATTTATAAATAATGATTAATTATGACCTATCATTGTTACGGAGAACCCAATGATCTTTTTACCATTACAATTACCTTTTCTTTTCGTTAATGGTCCAAAGACCCTTTAATTTGTCTTTCGTCATCTTTGGATTTAGTTTCTGTTTGATTTGATCTGATTCACTCAAATTATTATTGAACAAATCAAAACAAACTGCTAACGTTTTATGTAAACTCTATTCACCTTTATATACTGCCCGAATTTCTGTTGAGTTGATTTCAGATCGAATTTAATAAAACCCTTCAATTTTCTTCTTTACATGATACGTCTTTTTTTTAACATAAATTTTTTGTTTTTATTTAATCTAATGATTTCATTTTCTCATTAAAAGTGTCATTGTTTTGATACTAACTAAACATTACAGTTTTCAAATGGTATCATAAGTATTTAATATATCTTCTTTAAAAAAAAACAAAAAAGCTCTTCAGAAGAAATACGGATATAATGCAGGATATTTGGGATCTTTGTGTATACCTAAGATGTGATAATCGAGTAAAAAATTTTTAGTAAATCTAAAGGAATCGTTTCACAATTTCAAAAAAGTTCAAATCATTAAATTTTAATTATTTAATTTTCAGGGAACAATCAATTGTTTGTTATTGATTAGATTTATACAGAAAACTGAAAGCTTAATAAGCTTTTAAGAATCGACAGCAATAATAATAATAATAAATAATTTTTCAATCGGAAAAATATTTTTAAGCATTAATTAATCTGCTTCAGAAGATGATTTTCAGCTTAGAAATTGCCGCAAATTACAATTGCAGAAATTCATTTTATATATTTTGACTGTAAGCCTTTAATAAATCTTTTTTTACTTGAGTAAAGTTTTATTAATTTCCTGATCTCTGAAAAGTGTAAGTCCATAAAATAATACAATAATTCATTTTAATAATTTTCTCTCGTTTTTCAATGGAAACGGTTTGATCTGATTTCATTTTGCATTACATTTATGTGACTTAATGATTTGACTCAAAGACTTCAAAGGACAGATGAAAGAGACGATGATTGTCATTGAAAGACACGACCATCACAACCTTTGAGTCCATCGATGCAAGTAATTCCTTACAAAATCTTTTCACCAAAGACGCTTTTGTCTCCGTGATTATTATTTTTTTACACTGCAAATAATATTATTTTTCCTCCTTCATTTCCGTCCTATGTATAATGAATTAGTTTTGCTAACAATAATTTCTTTTCTTTTGACATAAATCATCTTTAATTAATATAAATATGCCGCCATTATCGATTTTGCTGTACAGAAATATCAGATGCCAATAATATATGTAGAAAATGATTTATGGAAATGTGAGAGGTAAGACAATTTATGAAACCGATCACAAAAGGGTGACATGTTTAAGTATAAGAGAACAAAATATAACACTCACCTCAATCTTTCATCTTCGTCACGTTCGATATTTTTTGCTCGGGCTATCACTTTTGCAATGTGCTCTCTTTCGGAATCCGATAGATGAGAAAGATCCGGACCGGGAGGAGTGACAGGAGAATCTTCGGACATTATTTCATCGCTAGACAAGGAACAATTATCAGATAAACTCTTTTTTTCGTTACTTCCACCATCAGATGCATACGAAAATATCGGCAACTTTTGTAATAATCCCATTGACGTTTTACGAGCACTATCGGGACTTTTTGACGGTTTATCTTTGACGGTATCCGTTTTCAATTTCGTTGAATCGAAGAGAACGTTTTGATTGACGGCATTATCCGTTGGCAAGCTTTCTTCATTGCCCATGGAGGACAATAGAAATCACAAATTGTTTAAAACAACCATTGTTAAGCTGACATAATTATTATTATATGTTGCCATATAGATTTACACTGAAGATCCCATTTGTTGGGAATGTATGGAAAAACATGTAACCGATAAAATAATTGGTTAGAAATGATTTACATGAGTCTCACATTTAACCAGTATCACATTTAGATTTGTTTGACAAAATTTCAATCCAACTTGGTTTGGAGACATTTGCAGAGAAAAGAAGACAGGCAACATTATTGTTTGTTGCATTGTCGTCGTCGTCGTCAGCATCATCATCATTATTGTCATTATCATAAACATCATTATAATCACTATCATCGCATCATCATCAACATCATCATTATTATCAACATCATCAATATCATCTCTTCATCATCATCATCATCATCATCAACATCATCATCCATATCATCATCAAATTCACCAACATCATCATAATTTGTTATGGGAGAAAAGAAAAGAATAGTCAAGCTCTACATCCACATAACCAATCGATAACGAGTCTGTATGTTTTCATATGAGATAGAGAATTTGCCTTTCGTTACTGTCGTCCATAGATTTGCCTTTGCTCTTCTTACATAAGATAGGCATCAACAGTTTTGCCTAAAAAACAAGAGATTCTATTTTAATTATTCGTCCTGTCTATATTGATGATAATAAGTAGTATTTGTTTCTCAGTTTTTGTTTTGTTGTTTCGTTTGTTTGTTGATAATAAAACTGTTCGATGACATTTACATGTCTTGTCCCATTGTCAAAAAGGAAAGTGGAGAGCAAACAATTTTTTAAGATTGTGAAAATATTTCTCCAAAACAAAAAAAAAATTCCTTTCAATCCCCTCTTCGCCTGCCTTCCCCCTTGAAGTTGCCTTGAATGGGGATTTTTCGTAATTGAACCCCGGTTACAAGGAATTTTACGAGCTGCAAAAAATTTGTTTCAATTTCTGATCTCATTAAAACAAACGAAAGATAATTGTTTAAATAATGTTTAGAAATGTGTAACGAGAAATATTGACTTACTGGTTTCATTTATCAATTTTTCTTTTTGCAAATTTCCTGTCCACCCTATAGAATTTAAGAAACACTTTGATTAAGTTCACGAAGTATTTCAGTAAAATAATTTTTTTACTAATTTTTAAAATTAGAGTACAAATATTTCAATGCATTTAAACAAGTAAAATACTAAAAATAAAGCAATTAATCGTCTTCTAGAAAGAAGAAATTCAGTTCTGAAAATCATTTATTTTCTCTCATTTATAGACGGGGAATATAAAATACGTAATATTTTCAAAGAAGTTTCTCTCGCTAGTTTTGGAGATAAAACTATTTATATTTATATTTAATAATATAATTACATAATAATTGTAATATGGTTATAATTTCATTTATTTTGTTAAATTCTGACACGAAACATATTAAAAAAATATATACAAGGTCTGCCAACAAAATCTGGAGAAAGGAAACAAAATTATAACAGTGCAAGATTTATTTGAAAAACAAGTTAGTAAAACAAATAACAAAATATTTTTAAAAGTTCCTGCTTTGTCATTTTATTTTATATAGGTTCCTTCTACCTCAATCGCAACCTCTTATCTTTACCGAAAACATGAATATGCTTTTTTTATCTGCTGCTCGTACAAACTGTCGAATGCTGCAATAAAAACTGTTTGAAGATCTGATTTATTGGCGTAGCTGCACTTATTAGAAACTTTTTCAATAACGCCTCAGACGAAATAGTCTAAAGGTTTAAATCTGAGTTATTTGGAGGTTATATTTCGGTAAACAAAAATGTGTCAAAATTAACTTTTTACCATTTTCGACTAATAGCAGTGATTTAAGACTGAACCGAAGGTAGGATTCTTTTGAATCTTTTTGCCCGAAGCAAAGAAATATGGTACCATGACATCAAGATCCAGATTTCCAGGATATTTTGACCGACCAACTACGGGGACATCTTAGAGTTCGTAGGCACGCAACCGGTCGTTCTGCCTAAATCTAGGATAAAAATTTATATATATTTTGGATAATGTTGTCAACTGAAAAGCAGGTTGAAACCTTAGTCAGTAAAATCATAAATGTTTCAGGTTTCTTGAAAATATTATTTTTACTTTGTCGGAGAACAAGATCATTACACATTACTCACAGGAATTTTAAATATTTTTAAACAGCACATTTCACAGAAAGTGAATCGGAGGCAAGATGACTGTATCATTCAGCTGCGAGATTACCGGCTCTTTTCTCAATCAAATTCTCCTCTTAAGGATATCTAAAGATAAATGTTTATACAAGAAATCAAAGAGTTGAAGGAACTAAATGAAGAAGAGGCAAATAAAATATTATTATAAATGTGTAAATTTCTATGATTTTTTCTATCATCGATTACAACATTATATTAAAGTTAATGGATGTTCTAGTGAGAAATGTAACTTAAGTATATTTTAATAAATGTGTGTCATTATGTCAAAATTTTAGTGTTAAGTATATTTAACAATATCACGTTTTAAAATCTGATACTTACTTTTTAACAGCCTGTATAAACCAGGTTTTCTTAAAATTAGAAAAATAACCATCTGCACGAGAATGTCTGATCAAATAAAAATAAAAGTTGCAAAATATTTTACTTTATTTATTACCTTATTATAATTTATTTATTAAAAATATTTCTGCTAATTTGGCAAAATTATACATAATAACTGTATACTTTAATAATAATAAAAAAATAAAAAAATATTTAATTACAAATTATCGCTTATTAATTATCAAAGGAGATTTTTTCTTTTTATTGGTTTTAGAGAAAATTGTCCTTAATTTTAGACAGTCATTTGTATATCTTCGATCACCATCAGGCTGAGATCAGCTTTGATCAGGGCCATAATAGATTTTACAGTAAATTTTTAGACTACATAATAATTAATTATATTATTATTTATATAATAATAGTAATCATAATATTATTAATGAGAATGTTATAATATATTATATTTTTTGCTACAATTATCACTATTAAGACTTCTTAATAATTAAAGTTATTCAGGTGATTATCTATTTCTAAATCGCTTGCAAAATCAATCTAATTCTTTCAGTAAAAACTTTGAAAAAATTCTGAAATATTTTTCCCTCAATTGCGCTCAATTTATTATAAATTTATAAAATTAAATTAAAATAACAAATTTTATATTTTATAATTAAACAAAAAAAATGAATCTGCAAAAATCTTTTTCTGAGTGGAAAATTTATTTTAATTTTGATTAATTTCCTATTATATTCAGTGTTTTAATAAGAACTTTTTTTCAATATTTTCATATTTAACTTTTTTTCCAAATGAAAAATATTGAAAACGATATTTTAAGAATGAAGAAATAAAAACGAAATTGAATGATAATGTTCTGGCGATTCATGGATGAGGAATCAGAATGTATTCAGAGTTGAGGTTTGCATGGAGATTTTAAGTGCTTCCATTCAGCTTGCATTGAAATTTTGGGCTTAGTCAATTAACGCCAGTCTGATTTAAAAAACATTGAAAAAATCGATATTTTTAATAAATATTTTTTACTATAAACAATAATGAAATTCTTTTGTGAAAGACAGTCAGTAAATTTTCTTTTCCCAATTACTTTCGATTTGAGGCGCCTTTGGATCATTTTCTGTGAAAAGACATCCCATTGAGTTTTTGTCCTGATTATAGACGTTATAATAATTATAATATTATTTTATTGATTAATTTAAAAATAATAATTTTTTATTTTTTCAAATTTTGTTATTTATTCCAACAATTTTTCGATATTAATTAAAAAAGAATAATTTATTTTATTTTCGAAAAATTACATCATTAAAGATATTAGTAAAAATAAAAAAAATTTATTGAAATTAAAAAAATTAATTTTTTTAAAGAAAATATTTTAATTGTAAATTTTACTGTTTTTTAAGATAGTAATTTTATTAAAGTTTAAGAATAGAAACTATGATTTGTTTAAATATTAGTCTCATTAGGAAACAAAAAACAAATAAATGGTATGGAATTATATCCCATTTTAATTATCTTTTTTACTCTTAGATTGTACAGTATGAAATGTCCGCTTTAATAGCAAATTTTTTGAAGACGTTGTAAATCATGTAATAATTAACTAAATTTTAATATTTAGATATTTGAATTAAATATTGAAATTTTGAAACATCTCTCATATTCGCCAGACCTTACTCCGACGGATTTTCATTTCTTCAAGCATTTAGATTATGTCTTATCTCAAAAAATTCTTCGTAGAAAATGAAAGTGTAAAAAGGGCCATCTTGGATTTCATCAATTCCTGAGACGAAGATTTTTATACAAATGGAATCCGGAAACTTGTATCTCGTTGGAGAAATGTTGCACAATGGTGACTATTTTATTTAAATAAAAATAAATAATCCCCGAATAGATGTCTTACCATTCATATCAGCTTTTAAACATTTATTGATTGTGTTACGCCCAATTGTTAATATTGACAACACCAAGTTTCCTCAAACTTCTTCAAAAGTTTAATAATTCAGAACATATAAACGTGCCCTTAATTAAATTTCTCTGAGATGTTACTGTTCAATATTTATGGTATCAAATATAAACCTGACTCCAAAATCTTAGGTGGTGCAAATCAAAACAATCAGTAAAGCAACACTTGTATTTA
>JBBMKC010263967.1:0-19924 GCA_037834085.1 Bipalium vagum | reverse complement strand
AACTTTTGTACTTTTTAATTAGCTAAAATTATTATTTAATTATTATTCTTAGTATTATTATTATGATTATTATTATTTTTGTCCTTTTGGGTCCAATTTCATAATTATTATTATTATTATTATTATTATTTTAAACACTCTTTTACAATTTTCATTGGGGACGGGTGGGTGTTTTGGGTAAACCCAACAGTATAATAAATGTTGTAAATATATGTGTTTACTCATTCTTTATCGTTATCCCTTAACATATTAGATTTTCAAGGATGATTTAACTAATAATACTTTCAACTTTAAGATTATTTGACATTAATTTAATATTTTAACATTTAGTTTTTTGTGTTACTAATTTACATATATTTCTCCTGCTTAAAGTAATCTTTATAAGCTGATAAATATTAATCAATTATTGTAATTAATCATTTTTTAATGGATATTTCTGAAACTCGCATCATTATAAAATACAAATTTTAATCCTAAAGAATTGCATCACAGACTACTCGAAATATTAATAGAGTATTTGGCTGCAGTGTTACTGTGAAACAGTCAATATCAAAGCACAAATGATAAAACTATAGTAACTGGAATTGAAATTTCTTCTGTAATTCCAGACATAGACCCCACTGACTAAATTTTTTTCTGCAATTTGGATAAATTTTTATTATGAAAACAGCTCAACAATAATGTAAAACAGTCATTCGGGGATTTATCGACTCTCAACCGCCAGGGTTTTTATAAGACCAATCTGAACAAACTACTTAAATGGCAAGTGTATAGACAATATGAGTGCATACTTTGATGAATAATTTAATTCATTGAATTTCTCGTTTATCATTAAGCTACACATTTCATTTTACATATTTCATATTTGACAATCAGAAATATAATGATTTTTTAAGTGCGCATAAAATAAATAGAAATAAAATTATTTGTTTTGAAAAGAGAAATAAATAAGAAAACATTAAAATAACGTGAAGAAATTCATATCTAATTCATTATTAACAAAACATATGATGAAAAAATTATTAAAATTATTTTTCAAATATTTATTGGCTCATTGAGATGATTGCTCTCAATCGGTGGCTTTATTCGAGATTTTCGACAGATAAGAAGTGACTGAATTATCAAACTAATTATCATTATTAATAAAATTAATGACAAAACTCCTATTAAGATGAATAGGAAGATTTTACTGTTCTGGGAAACAGTAATTGTATTTGAAGAGTTAAAGCTGGGAGAAATTGTTCCAGTAGGTGATATATCCATTTCTCCATGCAAAATAAATCTATCGTTTTGGTGGAGAAGAAACTTCGTGAATGAAAGCATAATACAGGATCAATCTGCAAATAATAATAATAATAATAATAATAATAATAATAATAATAATAATAATAATAATAATAATGGGTTGGTGAATATGAATTGCTGCTTTTTATATCCTTTTAGCTGTCAGAATTAAGTGAGGAAAAGGCTTTATAATAGGTTTTTCGAAAGGCTCCTGACCTAGTCCAGAAAGAACAATGAATTCAAACAAGAATTTACTTAATCAACATAAGAAAATTGTAGATCAATTCAACAACTACAGTGATCTTCAATTTTTTATGCATTCTAAGAAATATTGACGAAAACCTCCCAATGTTGTTCTGATTCCTGTTTTACATCCTCATTTGAATTGAATCTCTTACCAGAAAGAAATCTTTTGAAATTGGGAAATGAAAAGAAGTCACTGGGTGCCAAATCAAGAGAATATGGAGGCTGACATATAAATACAAATTCTAATTCGTCTAATTTTGATACAGCAACAAAAAATGTTGAGAGGTCGCGTTGTCATGATGAAACAACAATTTTTCTTCTACGTCCCTTGATTTCATCCTAAAAAAGCTTAATTTAATTAAGATCATGTGATAGTTTTCCTTTTCTCGAGATAGTCTATGAGTAATATATACTGTTGGCATCCCATAAAATAGCAACTTTTTTGAGTTTTTTCGTCTATTCGGCGCACTTGCTACAGGTGAAACCACTACTTCGATTGTTCGGTAGACTCTGGACTGTAATAATAAATTTTTTTCATCGCAGGTGACGTATCGACTCAAAAAGTAGTTTTAAATTTTTTGAAACAGTGCCAAATTTCTCTCCAAATTAATAACATGCTGCTTCATTAACACTCGGCACTCATTTTGCAATCACCCTTCTCATTTTTAAATTTTTATACATTGTACGCCCTATACTGTCTTTTGAAATTCCCATGATCTCAGCAATCCTTCTAATCTTTACTTTCTATCTACCATTATCATTTTGTGTATTATCCTGGTATTATGATCAGTTGTTCCCTCAATTAGACGACCACTACGATATTCATCTTTAGTCCATGTGCGACCTCGTTTGAAATTTGAATAAAAAATTTTTATAGTGAAAAAAGATGGTACTAATTGCCCATAATGCTTATCCGAACTTGCTTTGGTTTTCCTATTATTTTTCTCTTCCATAAAATAATGTTTCATTAATATCCTAAATTTGTATTTGTTCATTTTTAGAAATGCAGATATTAAAATAGTTAAATTGATTGTATAAAACAAAATAATTTAACGAAATCAATTTAGAAGATTGTTCTATAAAATAAGCAAATAAATTTTTACTTAGCCTTGTTATTAATGGTCAGGGTCAGGAACTTTTCTGACAGCCTAGTACATTTTTTTATTTATCAAAATAACCTCCACCAGCATCAATACACATCTGCCAGAGCTTTTTCAGGGCTATTCCAGATATAAAGAAGACTTGTGGGACCGGATTTTTAACATTTTCCTGATTAGTAAAAAATAGTGATGTTCGGTATTTGATCAATTAAATCATCAAAATTTTGTTGTGAAAACCTGTTCCTGATCTACCTATTGATTCATTTGTTATGCTTGATTTGCCAGATCTGAATTAAGCTAACCAGCGTTGAATTGTTAGAATAACATTTGCACCATTTTCATAAATTTGTTGAAATCTCGTACTTGCTGTAACGACATTATTTCCAAGTAGCAGCTTATAAAGAATTATAATTCTCATTTCATCATTATCCATTGCTTCAGAAAAATTTAAATATGTTGGGCTAAAATTCGAATTCTTCAATCAATAATATTATTAAAACAAATATCATACATTAAATTGTTAATTTGTCATTTATTTTAAAAACACACTTCACATATATAATAAAAACGAAATTTCATATTCAGAAACCTAATAATAATGATATTATTATTAATGACTAGTATTATTCATTTAAATAAATTCCAAAAATTGAATTGTTAAAATATTTTTTGAAAAGATGAACATTTTTTAGATCAATATTTGATTACGTTTTCATTTTTATTGATCAATCTGTAAAAGAGAAAATATATTAAAATAATCGACATATTTGCATCTTATTATTCTATTGCTCTATTCAGTAAAACAAAAAAATCTTATTTCTAAAGATTAATAATTAATTGAATTCTGTTAGAATATGATAATAATAATAATAATAATAATAATAAAAATAATAATAATAATAATTCTTATAATAATTCTAATTAAGTGTTAAATGAAAATTCATAAAATTTTATTATTTATAAAATAATTATTAAGATTAATTTAATAAAATAATATTTAATTTTATTTAAAATAGTAATAATAATTTAAATTTATATAATGTGTGCCATGTTAACACTATTTATGTGAAACCAATATTTATTATTGATTTTTAAGAAATTTAAAAAATTAAAAAATTAATCAAAATTGAAAAACAAAAAACCAAAACATTTTAATTTTCATTGATTTTTAAAGAAAAACGAAAGATAATTTTGTCACAGAGAAAATTACTATTGATTTTATGATAATATTTGCAATGAAATCGAAATATAGAATAGAATTGATACTTTTATGTTTTGTTGACTTTTATAATATAAATAATATAATACAGTATTTTTAGTTTCATTATATTATAAAGAATTTTGTTGGACTATATAATTTTGTAAACAACAATTATCAAATTGGAAATAATGAAAAAATTATAAATATTAGATTTAAAATATAAAAAAAAAATAAAATATAATTTTCGAAATTTATTTGTAGATGATGAAATAGTAATACATAAATTAATAATTAATTAATTTTTATTTAATATTTATAATAAAAGAGGACCAATACCATATTTATTGGTTCAATCAATATGTACGGTAAAGACAACTATCAATGTGATTTTCATGAAAGGCTTAATAGACAGAAGTTGATCATTAACATCGAACTATGAGTAGACTGATATCGAACCGGACAACATTAAATGAAGTTTAAAATGGTTTTCCAGGTTGGAATACTTAAACAAATATATGTGACAGTGGATAGGTTCATGAATAAACATTGAATTAACAACAAAGAATTGCTTATAAAAAAACCCAGAGCAAATTTGAAAATAAAAAAAGTTTTCTTTCAGATGATTTATGTAAAATAAATGAAAAAAGGACTTCGCTTAATGCGGAGAATAAGAATTTTTTTAAAAAAATAAAGGGAAGTAAAAAAATATCACAGTTTTTAATGTCATGAGTGTCTTACCTACACAAAGAGGAGAAACAAAGACAACTCAAAACTCGAATTAGTGATCAAATACTTTGGCATAACGTGAAAAAAATCGGATCATATCTCTTTTTCACCTATCATAAAACAAAAAAAAATAAAAATAAAAATAAACAAAATTTATTGATAATAATCATGAAAAATCGAATCGGTTTCAATTTTATAATAATTGTATCGCTATATCCGTTCGGGAAAATATGATTCAAAAACAGATCCATATATCCCTTTCATGGCTTTGGTTTTAAAGTTTATAGTTTCACAGAGAGATTCAATTCGCTGAGTATTGGCACCGGTCTCCGGATTGACAAAATTGTATCGTCCGAAGCTGGTTTTTATATTGTTTTATATTTCTTCTTTCACCATTATAATTATATCACATCTTTTTTCACCCATCATAATTTTTCACGTCTCTTCTTTCAAAATTAAAATAATCATTTAGTAAAAAAACTTTATCGAAATACAAATATCTATGACGACAATAAATATTGAGTAATATTTTTTTAAAAATGTTTGCCTGTTGCCATGACATATGCTCTCAAACGTTGAAGCCAATCGTCAATGATAGTATGTATCACAATCATATCTATACGTTTCATGTATTGCTTCTCTGTACTAGGAGGAAGCTTTTCACAAGCTTCATAACTTTTCGAGCATATTGTCAGTTACTCAGCTTGTTTATATATTGCTCAATTTCGAAATATTTCCATTTAGACAAAACAAAATTTGACAATGTCTGATGTCTTCCTATTAATGCAGCAAGCCGTTCCAGTTTTCATCTTTTATTCCTAGAGACTTAGATTGAGACGATGGCATTATATATTTTTATGATTCCTTCGAAATCTCATTTAAAGACTTCATTTCTGTTTTCGGATTAGATTACCATTAATGAAAATCTTGACTACTTAAACATTTGGTGATGTCCTTATGACATGTATCCCAATGATACGAGGCTTGGCATTAATATAAGAAATCTGGTTATACATAATAATAAACAACCTTCGTTGTAATCTTGAGATTCTTCACTAATTTATAAATCATTTGAGCTCTGGTAACATGTTTTTTCAATTCCCCACACGACACATTTAATTTAAGACCGATTCACAAAACAATAAATGTTTAAGTTCTAACAAAAAAATTGATAAAAAATTGTCAGGTTGTTTATCGTAAAATTCCTTTCTCGTGGCTTTCGGATAATTTTTTTTCCGAACGGAATTTACTTGACATCAATATTTCCTCTCAAAATTAATGCTTCTTTAACCCCCTCCTTTCTAACTCTCTGTTAAAAAGTCATTGATCGTTTCGTCTATAGTCAAACCAGAGTCTAATATCATATTCAGTAGTTCTGGTATCCTTATCTCAAAGGTTGTGAAATCTCTCACCATTTTTCTGTTTTACCTCTACCAACTTCATAATAAGGTCTGTGAAAAATCTCTTGACAGTAAAAATATTTAGAAACCATTGTTTAGCATCGTATCTTATACTGTCATATCCTGCGATTTAAAATTTTTCCACAATATAACGGCTTAATCCGTCAAATCAGGTCCAAAACACTGATCAAGGAAAGTTCACTGATAGTCAACCACTCTTCGATTTCCCTCATCCATTTCTCGGCCTCCTGTCTGGAACGAAGACAATTCTTGTGCCTTCTTTGGAAAGGCATTTAATACCATCTTTGTTTCCTGTTGTGAAGTGATGACATTAATATTTTCGGACTGTTCACCAGTTAAATCTTCTTTCAACTGATTTATAATAAACAATTCTGAATTCAATCTATTTTTTAAATATTAAAACAAATTTAGTCTAACAATATATGTATTGAATATAATATAATATTATATTATATTATTTCATTGTATGACCCAATATATTTAAAACTTTCATTATTATCATTGCCCTTCTGTTATCCATCTCAATTAAAACATTTCATTCATATTCCCAAAGGCATTTTTCCTATTTACCCTCAGTTCATTAAGTAAGAAATTAGAATGATGGAAAAAATTATTTTATTAATTAGACAAAAAGAATATAAAGGAAATTTCTCGAATTAAAAAAATCGAGGAATTTTTGCACAAATAAAAGATAAATGTAAAGTAAGCTTCCAATAAATGTATTTTTTATTAGTATTAATTATATTTTACCCTCTGCTATTTAATTCTCGATAATTATTGTACATTTTAGAGACAGATTCAAAACTATTTTATATAAATCAATAATAATAAAAATCAATAAATTAATATTATTAATATTGTGAGGCAAATATAAATTAGTTGTTTAAGAAAATAATTTAATTATGTAAATAAATCTTATGCTAATAATAAATAAATGTTAATAAATTTTCATTTAACGAAGATTTTCGGCCTGACCCTTTCACTCTCATAACAGTGCTGTATTTATTATATTTTATTATATTATGGACTTTGAAATTCTAGTATTTTCTAAAATATTTCTGGTTGTCAAATTTAAATGGACTCACGGTTTTTTTATTTGTAAAGGTTTTTTGAGTATTAATGAACACATCTCTAAAATATTGAATTCAGATCTTGAATGAGATTGGTTAATATTAATTTCGGTTATAAATATTGACTATTTTCAAATTAACAGTGAAACTTTAATGAATTTATGAGCTAGATAACCATATAGGAAAAAAATTCTAATAAAGTTTTACTTAGGATTAAAGAAATAATGAGATCTTGAAAGATCCACCGTTTAATATCCTTATGAATTAAAAATGATCACACGATTTGAAAAGACATTTTTCACTGTTATCAATTAAGTATTGGAATCTCTATAAGAAAATTATTTTTAAAAAGATTTTATAATCAAGGAATAATTGTTTTCTATTTTGATAATTAATAAAATTCCATTTCCCATACACCTTTAATTATTTCTTAAACTTAATCTTGAATCTTTTTATTGAATTTACGAGTGTTTGAAGGTTACTTTATGACCCTCGTAATATAAAGTTTTTTATGAAATCGTGATGATACTAATATACTTATTACATATTACAAGACGTCATTAAATCAAACTCTGTCACAGAGCTTGTTGAAGCCCTTGTTATTTTCGATCTTTAGCGACAGATCAGAGAAAGAGGCTAAATTTCTGTTCAGAAACTCTGAACAAAGTAAAACCATTGATTGAGTTATGAACTTTAAGTTTTTACTTCTGTTAGTTAAAAATTAATTGAGGATACCGGGATTCGACGAACAAAATTATAATTTTTACAAATTTTTACATACATGAATATAAATATAAATCATCACCACAGTGCTCTGGGCTTAGCATGGCAATAAAATAAAACATACAAATAAATAATGCATTACATTATATCACAAATTTTTTTTGTTTTTTTATATTAGTTCATCGTTACATCTATCAAGATCATTTTCTACGTCAATGTCTTCCCAACATCCCAGTGAAATTCCCAACACTCCACTTGATGTTTGAAGAAACACAGAATTTGCCGATATCTGTTATCTTACTCTTGGAGAGTTGATGGCTTTTGAGTATTCTTTCGTTTCATAATCTTTCACATGCATATGGACTGTCCTGACCCTTGAGCTATATCTCCCAACTAATTTTCAACTTATCTCACAACTACTTCGATATGCACTTTAAATTAAAAGTACATAAAAAGTACTTTTCTGATAATAATGAAAAGATGAAACCTTCCAATAAATCGATATTGATAGAGTTTGAATCTACCATAATTGTGAATGTCAAATTTCAATGAAAATCTAAATTGGAAAATATTTTGATTTTTGATAAAGAGAAATATTTTTTGCTCCCCATCAATTATTTCTGATGGAAATTTTCACCCCATTTAATATCAACCAATTTAGATAACATCAACTTGTTTTGAGCTTGTTGTTATTGTTTCTTTTTTATTATTTATTTTATATTTTGAAAAGGATACATAATTTAAAAATATGAGAGAAGATGCATAAATTTTCCCTCAACATTTGCCATATTTTCGGCGATATTAATGTTTATCGATCAACTGTGGTGCGATGATGTTTTCGGAAAGAATTAAGAGAATTTGATTCTTTTTTTATTTTCTTCATTCTTATTCTATTATTGTTATACTTTAAGCTCAGTTAAGAAAATCATAGACACGTTCCTGAAGTCTTTATTTAAGTGAATACATGTGTAAGATATATGTTATATGTAGTCACCTGCTTTATTAATAAGTGCAATTAGATCTCGGTCTATCATCCATTGTCACCAGAATATGAATAATCATTGTCACTGAATTCACTTTCATTAATGAAATTCTTTGTTTGTTGTCACTTTCCACTGACCAAATATAAAATAATAATAAAAAACTTTAGTGAGTATGCAGGAAAGTGGTAGAGGTCTTACGCCCTTGGACTGCAGAAATATATTCTTTTTTTAAGAGATATTTGTTCTTGCATTGCCTTGGACTAGTATCCATGATGTCTGAATGAAAGAATCTTGTCGAGAAAATTTCTGGATCATACTTCTTAAAAATGTAAAGTATCTTGCATTGTTAACAGTTTTCCAGGATTTCTGTACTGTATTTTAGTGAATGTAACTGCTGCGAGCATCAATAAACAAATCTTCTTTTGATTCTTTCAATTCTTGATATTATTTGTAAGATGTAAATCTATATACAATTTTGTCGTGTCAATAAATTGTCACAAATTTGTTTGGCTGTCTCATCAAGTGACAACCTAGTGAAAATATAAAAAGTTACCTGCTCATGTGAAAATGGTTAAATAAAAGAAAACTACTTTTTGTAACCATTTGTTCTCAAATGTTATTAGATTGGGGGAAAAAATATTGTCACATTTTTATATCACAAATCAAAAGTCGATAAGTCACGATGAAGAACTATTTATTAATTATAATTATCGGTATTAGAATGAAAGACATTTTGTCAACGTTCTAAGAGTTAAAAAGTCCGAATCACGGAATTCGACAAAAGAAACCAATCTTTGTTGAACATCATCTTGATTTTGGAGCTTATTTCTGAAATATGCGTTTATCAGTTGAAAAAAAATATATTATTTTATTTTTTTAGTATGATTATTATTATTATGAAACATGTTTTCAACTTTTTTTCAATTTTATCATCATTATTATTATTATTATTACATTGCGATATTTTAAAATTTTTTTATTTTAATTAACCTGTGAACACACTCACAGCCCATTGGTTCTTACTTTTTCTTATTTGGATTTTAATCTCTATTTGCCGTTCTTTTATGAATAATGATTCGCAAATCTTCCTTTCATCATTATATATATCTTTTGTTTAAATATCATAAAATTTTTATCCCTGATCGAAAAACTATAAGAACTTGAATCATATTTTAAAGACGAATTACAGAAACTAATGGATATATTCTATTTTTTATATGATCTGAAATTGACTATTCGACCGTATTAGCTTCAGACATTAAAAAAAGATTATTACTTTTCCAATGAAAATATATAAAATTTTATGTTTTAATGAAGCTCTTATTTTCAATAAAAGAAAATCATTGATTAAAACGTGATGGATTGAAATTTATTTTTCTCGTTATATCTGACTGACAAAATAAAATATTATTTATTATTCTCTGATATTTTTGTTTTAAATAATCCATAGCTAAAACAAATTTGAATTAATAAACGGATTTGTGCACTGAGCAAAAAAGATATTTTATATGTTAATGAGAGGCTGTGTTATTAAAACAAATAATTCGAGTGGTCATCAGTTTTTTTGAGGAAGAGAATTTTTATATAATTATAAAAAATATTTTGATGAAATATATATATATATAAATAAATAAAACCTGGAGAATTATTATCTTGATTTATCAAGACACTTCTAAGAACTCTGGATTATATTGTCATAGTGAAATTAAGACATGGTTTTACCGAGAAGACTTTTCCTAATCTTCTACTGAGAAAGGGATTCATTCTGTAAGACTTCATAAGTCCCACATTTTACAAAGATTTTTATAAAACAAATTTCCTTCAACAAAATTCTCTTATAGATTCAATACCAGAATCCAGCGATTTTTCCTTGTTTGTCTACATCTATGACTTTATATATTTTTTGTTTTAATCTAGACAAATTAAAACTTTATTAGACATTAATTATAAAAGAAAATCAGTAATAAATTAATTGTAAAATGACATTTTAAAATTTTCATTTTTTAAGGAATATAATAAAATTTTACGAAAGAAATTTTACAAATTTATTTAAAATTATTTTTCTTTTAATTGGTTAGAATTTATTTAATAATTTTAATTTAGTCATTTCATGTTGAATATAAAACCACCTGCCATAATTGATTTTAATATTCAAGGAATTTTTCAATTATAAGAAAAAATATTGAATATAAACGAGTCTAGAGGTAAATGTGATTATTAAAAAAAAATCAATTGTTAAAAAAATCATTGTCAAAAAAGTTTTAAAGATTTTAAGGTATTACGAAATGAAAATGGTTTCCAGGAAGAAGAAAATCAAGTATTTAAACAAAAGCCAAAATTAATTTAAAGAGTATTTACTTATAAAAATAAATAATAAATTATAGTTAAAGACGTTTTTTCTCCTTTGAATGTCTCTTCTTTTATGCTGTCTTTCAATTGTGAATGCCTTACGTGCTAGACTAATTGAATTACAGTTGAGGAAAGTATTAAAACAAAATATTTGATAAAACTGCCACATGTGCAAGAAATACTTGTATAATATTTTCTGAAATTTCTTCTAATTCTCTTGAAGAAATTTATAACTGAGAAAATTATAAATTGATTAACTTTTACTCAGAAATTATTTTTGAATTTCTAATTTTTTGTTTTAATCATGAAAAATTCTGGAATCATTCTAAAATTTGCGTGTAATACATAATGAATGAAAATTAAATTTTCTCAGACTTTTTTAAAAGAATAATATTTGCAGATATTTATTTATTTATTTATTTATTTACATAAAATGTATTCCAATTTGAGGAAAATATTTAAATTCCCTTTCATTGTTTGAGCTATTTTTCAGCTTATTCTGAAACAGATGCCACAAAGGTATTGTGATGCTAATTCTTTTATTTTTCCAACCAAGAATTGTTTTTCTCGTTTTAATAAGGCTGGAAAAGAAAATTATTTTATCCCTTATCAAATTCAGCTTGTTAAGGCGAATTCTAAATCATAGATATGGTTAGAGATTAATGACATAAAGAGATGAAAAGAAACTAATAAGAATAAATTATAAACGGATTTCAGATAATGAATTTGGAAAAAAACACGTTATCAATAAAAAAAACTTTTTTTAATAATTGGAATAAAATGAAATAATAATAATAATTAATAATAATAATAATAATGAAATTCTAAAAATATTTTTAAAATTTGTTAAAATTTAAAGTTTTATAATACACGAAATATCAAGTTAAGGAATGAGTAATTGCACATTTTAATATCATATTTGAAATTAATCAATATACATGCTACTGAATACTGCCCTGATAATTTAAACAGCATAACTTGCTGGAAAAAAACGCTCATGCAGTCGGTCAAGCCACCAAATGAAAATATATATTTAGATATTTCTTGAAATAAATGTTTGACATACCAATTTTGCTTTTAGTTTTATTATTCTTTACATTTTTTCAGAAAAGTGACCACCTCTCAAAATGAGACCAGTACCTTAAAAAGCGGTCACTTTTAAGAGGTCCCACTGTATAAGTATTTGCAACTATTTGACTTTATTTATGAATTTATAATCTTATATTGATTTTTATTTCTTTATTAATATTTTTCTAATAACTCTAAAATTTTTAGTCCAAAATTATTAATTTCACAAAGATTTATATTTGGCACATTTGCACAATATATTCAAATGCAATTATTGTGCGTCAATGCCAGAATTGGTTTTTTAAAGTTTTCAGAAGGTAATTTTGATTTTGAAGACCAAACTAGATCGAGAGTCCAAACCTTAGCGGATGATGACATGCTGCTAGCAGACATAGAATCAAATCAGCGTCAAACCACATATGATTTGGCTGAGACATAGTTTTGATGAGAAAACCATTTAGATATATGACCAAAATATGAAAATCTTATTTCTTGACTCAATATCATTCCAAATTTTTTCATGAATAATGGTACACAGATGGTCTAATATAAAAATAAAAAAACGAAGAAACACAGAAGAATTATGAAAACAGAGTATGATTGGTGACATTAGACAATTTAATATTTGGCTGTTTTTAATATTTTCACATAATCAGAACAATAAAAAAAGTATGTAAGTATTTTGAGGCCTCATTTGTATTTCTTCCAATTTTCCATTACAGAAATGATTAATGTTTGTTTTAATGCACTGAATAAATTGGAAGCTCAATTCAAGGCAACATTCGGAATTTTGACAATTTCGGTAATTAAAATATCCCGTTTAAATAATATTACAAGTGTTAATAAAATATTTCTAAAAAAAAAAGGAATTTACAATTTTTTTCAGATTATTTGTTTCTTTTTTCTGGATAAAGTCCACGACATTTGTCATTAAATAACGTTTTTGAAATGGGTTCGCAGGGAAAGTGGGTAATTTATTCATTCTCTGACTTAATTATCTCTGACACAGATATTCATGTAAGCTGAGGTTTTAAATTGTTATTTATCCAGGGGTTCGAATATGTTTTTTTTATCCTTTTTTGCCCATCATTCTATTTTCCAATAGAGATAGAAATTCTCATTATTTTTCATAATTTATTACATTCAATTAATTATTTACAATGAAATTTGTTTTTTTTCCATTTCCGATGGATTTTGACAAATGATACTGGAAAATGACAGACATTTCGAACATTGTAAAATATCAAGTCAACATTATACTTGCTTGTATAAAGGGTGTTTCAAAAATAAAGAACTTTTTACAAATTATAAAGTATTCAACGTATTTCAACCATAAAATGAATATAAAGAGGGGTCCATAAGGTCGTTTTTATAAAAAAATATTTAGCTACTTAAATGATAAACACACAATAACATTATTATGCATTTTTGTGTGGCTAAATACGCTTTTAAATACGTATTTACACAAATGCGACTAGTTAGATATAATTTCCACACTTCTCGATTACATCATAAAGGTTATTTTTGAGTTGTTCGATTTCTGTAGGCAGCTTCATTTTTGCAATTTTTCGTGATTTTTTCTGTGAATTTTTCGGTGTTCTCATTTTTTTGGTGCTAAAATAAAATAGGACTTTTTAAAAAATCCTATTGTTAGATTGATTTAGAGCTCTTGGAGGGACTGGGTAATCTATCTGTGAAGTTCGTTATGTCTTTGTTTTATTCTTTGTGTTAATAAAATTTTTAAATTGTTGTTATAACTTACAAATGAAAAATGTGTGACTGCAGAGCTTAATACTGAAAGAGAGTCGAAAAAACCATTTTGACACATACACTATCCGTAGAAAGTATTCGTATGATCAATTTTTCATACTGAAGGTTAGTTTTAGAAAAGAGAATGAAACTTGTGAAATAAAACAATGTGTTTATATACAGTACTGATGTAACTCCTTGCATTTAACAAAACTGTTTATGAAATTTAATTAGAAAACAAAATAAAATTACATAAAATAAAATTTATGCAAATATTTATATTCTAACAGTATTGTTCATATCATTTTGTTTTAATAATATGTATTGACCATATATTTTAAATAAAGGTAAATAGTTATTATAACTAGTTATTAATTTTACATTATAAAACATGTAATCTGAATGAACTCCGATTTCTTCAGCAATAAAAACATTATAATGGGGCAAAGGTCAAAAGAACACTCAGTTAATTTCAGAAATGCAATTCTTAAATTAAGAAATGATTGAATCAGCTGTAGTGAGATCTCTAATATGTTGCAATGTCCAAAGTTAACTGTTCAATCCATCGTGAATAAATATTTCCCTAAGGGGACCCTCTTATCTCTATCTCGAAGTCAACTGTCAGGAAAGATCGGATTAATCAGAGATGCGACATATACAATTGAATAAGGAAAATATTATAATCGTCTCGTAATCAACTATCAGAAACCGACTGAGAGATAGGTTTACATGGTTGAATGACCAAGAAAAAGCCTTTCATTTCTAAGTAGAATATCAAAGGAAGATGAAGTGAGTCAGAAAACGTCTGAGTGAACAAATGGATTGGAATACAGACTTGTGGTCGCACGAATTTAATGTATTTGGGAGCAAAGGAAAATTTACTGTGTGGAGGACAGTGAAAGAAGGAATTAAGGTATAGTGCCTCCAGTTGACAGTAAAGCATGGTAGTCAATCAGTCATGGTATTGGGATGTTTTTCGAATGCTTGGATGGCGAAATTACATCTATCTTACAATTAGATCTAATACGACTATCTTAACATTTTGAAAGAAAAATTGGTCCAATGGCTATCAACTTGGTATGGAAAATATTTTTAGCTTTCATTATGATAGGGATCCGAAATATACGACAAAAACAAGGTGACTCGAAGATACAGGCATTGAGGTCGTGAAATGGGTTAGTCAATCACCGGACATGAATCCTATTGAGAATTTATGAGCCTAGTTGAAAATAAAACTCAAGGATAGGGAGGTAACCGGAAAAGAAATTGCCGTTTTGATAATGCATCACCATTGTTGTAATTTTCTTTAAATTTATAAATATTAATCATTATATCAATTCGAAGTTTAATGTTTAATATAGTAATACTCTTAATTTTGGTTTAAATTACTTTTTAATTTATTTTTAGTGTCTAGAAACCATATCAAACAAGATGAGAAATCGAAATCTAATTTTATAAGAATTTAAAAACGGACTTGGAGCAGGATAAAATTAATGCTTTAATTCGATCGTGGTTTTCTAAATTCTGTAGCAGAGATGTTAACTATACAAGATGAGAAGCACGGAATTCTATAAATAGTACTGGATAACAATCACCTGAATGTTACAACAAACAATTGTTGCAATTGGCTAAAAAAATAAAGAAAAAAGACCTTTTTCAGGCCAAGGGTGGCATAAGACTATCTCACTGCATGACAATGCCAGACCGCACGTGGCAAACCTTATGCAGGAGACAATATCACAATTAGGTTGGGAAGTTTCTCTTTATGCGGCTTATTCCCTGGACCTGGCCTCCACAGATTACCATCTGTTTCGATCAATTAAACACTCAAGCTTTTATCGTTTTTAAAATGTTTCTGAGATTCGAGACTTTCTGGATAATTTCTTTGCTTCGAAACCCCTGCTTCTTAATATTCGTTAATATTAAGAATAATATGGTAAAGTGAAAGAATATAAAATAAGAAAAAGTATTTTTCATCTTCACCCTAAACAGAACTTTTCAATAAATTTGCCCGAGTTTATGAATTTCTCTTGATCTGATGGACTTTATGGATAAATCCATTTACTTTGACGCCCGACTAGAATTTTTACTTTACAAAATCACTAATTGGAGCTGAAAGCTCAGAGAAGAATTGCCGTCAGTGAGCAGCTATTCTTTGATTATAATCGACTTTATTAGCTAAATAAATTAGACTCAAACTTGACGAGTCTCCATTGGTTACCCTATGCCATGAAAAATGAAAACGATGTTGAAAAACAGAGCTGAGAAAATAGAGTTGTATGAGAGTTTTTATATTTGGTAAAAGTTTAAAAGTGATATCTGATATTTGTGAAGCAAAAAGAGCAGAAAGAGGACTATACAACTAACTATGCTTTTTTGTTTAATGTCATACTTAGGTTCCCTTGAGCTCAGTCGCAGCGAACAACCCATTATGGGAATTGTTGAAACATGGACCCGGAAGAGTTTTCCGACTGATAAAACGTTTCCATTTATATTTTTTATTATATATTTCTTTTTATTAATTTTTATTCCACTTTATTTTTGATTATTAACATTTTCAATAGTTAAATTTTTATAATCGAATTTTCCTAAATTATATTGTTTTATAAATTTTATTATTATTGTTCACTGACACTAGTTTACTTAATTTATTATTTCTAATCATCATTTCCTTATTATCATTACCCTTATTAGAATTTTGTATTTGTATTTCGAAGTTGTATTGTCGTGAGTCGATCGAAGGATGAGAGCATGGATCAATTGACTTTTTATCAACGGAATATATACTTATTGAGGACATGATTCATAAGAGTGTTGACTAATTTTCAATCGATCTTTTGGCGCTTGTGGTTAATAATCTTTTTTTTTGTTATAATAATTGATTTGCCCATCTTAATTATCGAGGAACCTAACCATAAAAAAATTATGAGTATATTGGTTAATATTTAAACATCAAAAATATGCTTATATGAAATGTAGTTAATTGGAAAATAAAATTTTAACTTAGGTAAAAGCTAAAAAACCAGAATTACACTATAAGAACCAATGGTGTGATTGGGGATTCGGTCGCGAATAAGTTATTGAGTAATCAAGTTAACAAAAATTAAATACTGTATACTACAGTGTAAAAATGGTAAATCTAAAAACGGTCCATTTTTGTCAATTGAAATAAGGTAATATTTCACCATGACAATGCACAATTTCATTAAAATGCACTTTTCATAAATTGAATGAGCAATGATAAGATTTTTTGTGCTCTCCATATTTTTTTTAGATATTATTTGTTTTAATTGATTCAGAGCCAAATGAAAAAATGCTTCAGGTATTTTAAAATTTACTAAATCGAAGTTTGACAGTTTTCCTGTTTTCAATTCTCAATTAATATATTAAACAGAATTAATATATTAAAAAACTGTATTTTGAATTGGTTAAAGGGTTCAAATACTTAAAAATTATATTTAATAAATATAATTTATATATTTAATATTTATTTTTTATTCATCCTTGTTAATTTTAATCATAAAGACATGCATCATTGTACTTGTGTAAATACTATATCACAAAAGATCATGTTTTTAAAAGAATTATTATCAATTTAATCTTTCTTTTTTTTCTAGAAATATAAAATAATCAATTAATATTTTTTTTAATTTTCTTTATTTTTCAACTTTAAAATATTTTATTATTAGTAAAATTTTTATTTTGATAAATTATTGATATTATTAAAATATTATTATTATTTTTTTTGGTATTTTTATTCTTTTTTCCCTTTTGTTTGAAAATACGTTTATCAATATTTATTTTAATTAATTTATTGAAGAAAATATTTACTAAAATAAAATCACTTTTTTGCAAAAATTTTATGATTTTATTTTTAAAAAATATTTTTAAAGCCGTTTACCTGAATCATAAAAAAACTGTTTAGAAATAAATAAATTGTATGTATAAATTTCATTTTGAAATTTTGAAACTCAAGTCGATGATTGGATGATAATAATTAAATAAAATATAAAAAATATAAATATTAATGGTTGCACAAATCAATAATTTGGATTAAAAGACCTAAATTACCTTAATAAATAACACCAAAATTCCAATATAAATGAATGAGGATCAAGAATAGTTGAAATGACTCCACGGTTTCCAATGGTCGAATAATGGACCAATGATCTATCAATAAGTAAATAAATAAAGAAATAAATGAATTTATTTCCAAACCGTTATCAAAATTTTATTTGAAATTGGTAATTAAAAAATAATTAATTCTATTAGTTCTGTTTGATAAAATCATTTTTAAAGTATCGATTAATTGTTTTGACTTTTTTTTATAATATTATTTTTTATATTTAATTCATTTGAAGTGAAAATATATTTACCTAAATTTATATTAGTTATTCATTTATTAGCACTATTTTTTTTAATATTTAAAATTTATTTAAATATTTGCTTATTATACATTTATTTATTATTATTATTATTTCTTTTATTATTATAAACTTTGGATTACACTCAGCTTAATTTATTTTTTGAATTTTTCTTACCTTTTCTTTTAATAAATAAAATATTATTATCACTATAAATTAAATAAGTTATAAATGAGTTTAAAATATATTTATTGTCAATATTAAGAAAAAACAACTGAAATGAGACTGATTAAATTTAATTGATAAGTATCTATAATCAAAATTCAATATTTTCCTAGGTAATTAAAACAAAATTTTTTTTTAGGTCTTTTAATAAAATTAAGAATTTTATTTTCTTAAGAAAAAGATGAATATAAATTGTTCTAATTATATATGTTTGAATAATATAACATTCATTTTAACAAAGAATTTCAAATAGATTTAAATTGGTATTATTAAAATAAAATGTTTAAGTTTTACAATATAAAGAGCTCAATTAAATTGGATCCCCAAAATTAATTATAAAATAAAAGTTGATAAAAAAATTAAAGAATTGAATACGAAAATATGCAGTTTTTTAAATTTATAATTATTTTATAAAATATATGAAAAATTATTACGAAACTAAATAAATAAGACGCTTGATAAGTTCAGGCAATAAAGAGGATTTTAAATAATTACTACGCTACTTGACGATGTGTTAGCTTAGCCAAGAAAAAGCAATTTTTAATTAATACAATAGTTAAAATAGAAATATTTCTTTATTATTAAACCCGATTGTATAGTACTCTTGTTATTAATAAGTTCCCATTGGGTATGTTCAGAATTCAAAGTATATAAAAATAATATAAAGGTAATTTGTGTATTTCAGATAAAGAAAAAATGGAAATATGAATTAAATTTTACTATAAAAAATTGTAAACAACGAGTAAATGTTTTTCGTGTAAATTTATTAAGTGATAAAACAGCTACTATTTAAAAAAATTTATTTCAGACCTGGAAATTCTGGTTTAAATTTCAAAAATAAGTTAATCTATAAAATTTCATGCATATTAGGTTGTGCAGTATGAAATGTCCGTTTTAAAAGCAATTTATTTTTGGAAAGGTGTAAATCATGTAATAATTAACTAAATTAAAATATTTGTTTGTCATTTTAAAGCTTAGAATATATAATATATAGCATATAATACTAAATCATTATATAAATATTGAATTTATATTCAAATTTTAAGAATGGCGTAACCTGAAAACTATTTTTTTCATGTCCTTTTTTATACAAGTAGAAAATGGGCCATAATGCTCAAGAAGATGTTAGAAGCATTAATTATTCATTTGGTAAGGATTTTGCTAACACACGTACCACACGTCATTTGTTTGACAATTTTAAATCTAAGTTTGACAAACTGTGACTGAGGAAGTCCTAAAACCCCATTGTTGATAAGGCAAGACAAGCAGCCGTTGAACTGCATTCTAGACAAACCATTCGCGAACTTTATTAGATATACTTTTTAAATTTGTTACAGTTGTTAAATATATTACTTATATAGAGTGTTTCAAAAAAATCAGTGCGTTTGAAATATTTCTGAAAGTGAAAAATTATA
>JBBMKC010263860.1:0-19933 GCA_037834085.1 Bipalium vagum | reverse complement strand
AAATAACTGGATAATTCTAAAACATCAAAATGTTAATATTCAAATAAATATTAACCAAGCTAAATTTTATCCTGACTCAAAATAATAGTTCGTTCGAATCAATTTACTCACCAAAAAAGCACTTAAAAATAATATCAATGATTCTATTCGCTTTTTTCTTTGTTCTCGGTTTGTTCTGTTCGATTTAACTATAATTTTTGTTCTCGTTTGGTTCACTGTCTTATTTTTCGCTCATTTCTATTGTCGATTAAACTCTAATTTTTGTTCTGGTTTCAATGCTAAGCCTACAAACTCTTCATCTCTGAGTGACCTCTTTTCCATTAGGATAATATAAATCTGGGAGCTTTAATTATTAAGCTAGGCCCAAACGGATTAGATTTTCTAAAAATCGTCAATAAAAATAAATATTTATTTTTAAATATGCAAGAGTGTTAATTATAATTTACCATTTTCCCAATTTTTGTAATTTTTATTATTATTATCATATATTAACACAAAAAATTTTAAAAATCACATTAAAATAATTAATAAAAATTATTAATAATATTTAATATAATATAATATTATCATTATGATAAAATAAAAATAAATCTAACTTTTACTGAAACAAAAAATCAAAATAGTAGGCTTGGATGCATAAAAATCGAATTATAATTCATGATTTTGTAAAACAGTATCAGAATAGATGACTTTTTAAATATATCTATCAATTCCTTAAATGCAAGAACAACGGTGATGATTCATTTTTGTGATTGATAATATCTATTGTCAAATAAGTATATTCATGTTTTTTCCTTCCATCAATGAATGATGAGTAAACGTTCGATCAAGTCAGACAATATTAAACACATATACTCACAAAGAGACTTACAAATTTTGATTTTCCGAAAAATATCTAATTAAATGATCCTTCATAAAATTACTCGTCACACACACGCACCGACGCAAGACACGAAAACACGTCTCATCGTCCCAAATGGATCCACCTGGCTGCTGGACTCCCTGCCATACTCTCAACATCACTACACACGAAGCGCAACAAAAATAGATTAGAATTTTATCGTTAACTTAAGGAAAAATTGTGTGATGTCGAGAAGAAAATTTTTTTCAGGAAATAAATAAAATAGTACATTCATTTAAACGTATTAAATAAAATGAAAGATACATTTAGTGTGCATTTAATCCACTAGTCTGTAAAATATATCTTTAATTCCAGATATATTTTATTAATTTATAGTCGAACAATAGAAAATTGTGAAAAAGATTCCGGAAGAGGCCAGAACTACTGTAGAAATCAGATTAGTCATTAAAGGTATGAATGACAGTGTGGACGATTTTTATGATATTGTTTGAGAGTTCAACTAACATATCAATGATAGAATCTCACACAAAGCAAGAAACTATTTTATGTGTCTCCAAGTTGATCTAAGTATCGGAAAGTTACTATTATTAGCAAATCTGATTACTAAAAAACGACTATCAGATGAATTCAAGTCAGGTAGAGGCGCGTCAAATCTTATTGATATTTTGCTTCTGACGTGCATTTAATACATGTAGAATTTTAAAAGAAACATTTTTCCTAAACATAGGCAGTCAGTTTGAAGTCATGGGAATGTCTGAATAGTCAGGGTAGAACTTTTTCATAAAGAAGATTAAAGATCATCATTAATGTGTATATATGTATGATTTCATGAGTAAAATAAAGCATAACAATCCTAAAAGTCTTGTAATAATAACATAAAATTGATATTAGTATCCTAACAAGGTTATGAAAATATTCTATCAGTCATCTATGAGAACAGATTCTAAATACAATTACTACAATATACACAATAAATATAAAATATATTGTTATGTACATTAATAAAATAAAAATAAAATGGAATTCAATTTACCAATGTACAGCAGAAAATTGTACATGAAAACAGAAAATTAAAATGCCATTAATATTAATATTAAGTGTTTCCATTATTTTGTGCGTCGGGTGTAGACAGAATTATATTTAACATGAAATTAAGTTAATATTCTAAACTCGTTTTAGAAAATAATTTTTTAGTTACTCTAAAATTTATAATATAATTATTTTACAATTATATTTCTTTTTCTATCTTATTAAAAATTGAATTTATAAAAGTTACACAAATTATAAATTTCTATTTTGTCTTTTGTTGATACAATGATCATATTCATAAATCTACATAAATTCTTATACAATATAAATACAATCTCAACAAAATTTTAATATATATATAGGGGGATAAAAGCCCGTCCAAATCATAAATACATCATACTACGTACATCACAGATGTAAAACTCCATTATAGAAAAGCAATAATAATCATTTTATTTAAATTATGAAATTAAATTATATTTGGAATTATCAATTTTGAAACGAATTTTTACATAAACACCTAAATTATCAATATTATCGATAAAATGAATCAAATTTACACAGTTAATCCGTTCATATTATCAAACAAAATTGGCCTCATTGAAAGTCATCCTCAACAATTATTACCATTTTAAAGGCTTACACGAATCGAGGAAATGGCATTCTGGGGGTTTTTCAATAATTGGTGATCTTCTGTTGCTGTCCATTTTGAGTGATACACTTTTTAAGTCAGGAAGAATTGGATGTCGATATTTGATATCAAAGTAAGTTATTAATAGAACATGGGATTTACATGCTTCAACTCGTCGACGAAGAATATCTGTTTCCTTTTCTAAAGCTTCAATAAAGCTGGAATCTTCGGGATCCATTTGTTCGACAACATGTACTGTATGTAGATAAATGGTTATAAGGAAACATTAATTAAATTAAAGAGAAATGAAACACTTACAATCATAGCTCCAGGAAGTAGGGTCTACCAATATTCTTTCTTTTGATTGTAACAACTCAGTTTTCAACATATCTTGTTGAGCTAGAAGATCATAAATTTTTTCAAATTGAATTTGTTTTTCGATTTTCTGAAATTAGATAAATAAAAAATTAAGTAATTTAACATCGCTTATTATTGTAGTGTATTAGTTTATATTTCATCATATAATATAATATAATATAATATATTATAATATATAATACAGTAAAACATCGTTAATCTGAGGTTTGAATTAACTGACAAATAATAAATTAATAAGATGTCTGTTGGAACTAACAACCGTTTCGAAATTAACCGAGTTCGAATTAACGAGGTTTCACTGTATAACTAATTATTTATTTGTGGGAAAGCATTGTCATTTTATATCAAAAATCAAAAGTCGATAAGTCACCATGAAAAAAAATTATTAATTAAGATAATCAGCATTGAGATCAACGACACTTTGTCAACATTCTAAGATTTTATTAATACAATCTTTAAAAAACGAATAACGGGAAAAAAGAAGCAAATGGATATCATGATTTTTGAATTTCTTATTATGACATTTCTTTTGAAATTGCCAATAATTAAGAATAAATAATAATCTATGGGAGATACGTCTGGGGAGTAAAGTGACTGAGGTAAAGCTTTGTAGCCCAACTGTATAAATTTTTAAAGTTAATCTCTCAAAATGAGACCGATTGTAATCCTGAAAAAGTAACAGGCAGTTACGATTAATTCATAATGAGTGTTTTACCTCATATTTTCGTGGCGAGCATTGACTTGAGGACAATAGGAATCCACAGTGATAGTTTCTCAATGTCAAAAGAACTGTTAATGAATAATATATCTCAAAGAAAACCACAAAGTTATTATCACCTTCCACAGAATAATCATTTACTCTACAACTGTTCTTAGTTGAGAATTTTTCTCTACCAGATTGCGGGTACGCCTGGTATTGTCAAGATATATTCATTTCTCGTCACAAGTAATAATTCTTTTAAGTAAAACCTCATTTCTGTTTCTTAGTAATGCAGATCTGATTTTAAACGTTGATTTTTGAAATTTTCACTTAATTGAAGTAGGATCAATTTTTGAAGCTTCTTGACTTATCCAATTTATCAAAGATGATAGCAAACTGCGGTATTCTCAGCCACAAATATTTTTGCAAATACACAAGTTCTTTGTTGAGGATTGAATAAGTACTGTTATCAATAGTTATTGGTCGCCCTGAACGACACTAATCTTAAATAGACTTGTCTCCAAAACGGAATTTTTTGTATCAACGAAGAGCATCTCGTTTGATAATTGAATCTTAGCCTCACACATCGGAAATATTTCGTGCACTCTCTGATGCATTTCTCTTTAATTTAAATAAATATATAATATAAATATTCGAATTTTCGTGGTTTTCATTGTCTCTTATACCTATTCAGACAAACCTAAAATAATAAAATAAAGTTTTATTTCAATAGGGTCTTGCCAATCCTAATATTATAAATCAATAATTATAGAAATACTAATCAAAATCTTAATATATTTTAACTTTAAATTTGTATATAGAAAAACGACAATACTTCTCTTTCAATCTAATTTAATTAAGATCTAAAATTGTTTCTGACAATTCTATAGATTTTATAAAATTAAGTCGAAAAGTTCGATTGTAGAAATCTATAAATTCTGCGAAACCTATAAAATTGACATTGAAGACCGTAATCCATTGTGCAAGGCTTGTGTTGAAGGTTTAAAATTCTATGATTTCATGATGTATAACGAAAATCATATGTTTTAATCGTCCTTCTATCTTACAATATCTTGATTTATTTAAATTATATTATATGATAATATTTATTATAATATTAATAAATGATAAAATAATTGTGAAATAAGCAATCGTGTTTATTGGAAATATTTTAAAAAGTAAAAATTAAATTTATTTGAAATTATGAAATAATAGAATCTTAAATCAATAAAATAAAGAATCACATCGATTCCACGTGTAGTGATTCTAATACCTATGGAAATTCTTTTGAAGCAGAATATATTTTTTCAATTAAATTCATAAGATGAAGTTAATAAAGACTATTTATTTTTATAAGAAACTTTTATAAGATTCTTGTTAGTAAATGTTTTCGAATTAAGTTAATTGCATTTTTCCTGTAGAAAATGTTGATTAACGTTTTTATATGTAGGTTTTCTTTTATTTTCATTTATAAATTAAATGTTTACTTATACATTTTATTATTGCAAAAACAATATGAAATAATCAGCACTCTTCTTTAATAATTATATAAAATGAACAAGAATTACTCCGTTGTTTGGTAATTGTATTTAATTTTTGATTAAAAAAAATTTTGAAATATATATTGTTGTTTAAATGAAATATTGTTTAAGCGCTATCTGTGTATCTTATTTAATTTGAAAAGAAATTTATATTTTTTTTGTGAAAAGTGCAATTCATGTACATAAATTTCTTGTAGAGTTATGGTAACAGTGCTTAAGTTGAAAGAACTTCCCGTTATTGGTTTCAACAATTTTAAGTCATAGATTTTCATTGGCATGAGTCTATAGAAATAAAAACAATGCATAATATGGAAAAATTCGGCTGCTTTAATGAATATAAATCAACAAACAATTTAAACCGCTAATGTGATATGGGAAAGATTCAGAAGAAAGAAAAGTCGATGTTTCGTGTGTTGGTGGAAAGAGAAACCACTTGGGAAATTTTGATTGGAAAGAATGAAATAGTCTCAATTTATTTTTCAAATCATAAGATTAAAAGATCATTTGTTAATCCACACCAGTTAAGAAGTTCAACAGAAAATGAAATTTTTATGTGGACAACTGTTTTTGTAAAGTTGATGAGATCAAATAACACTTTCAAAATTAAAATTTATAATATAAAATTATTAAAATATAATTAATTTAATTTAATTAATAAAATTTTGCAATTAATTTTTGTGTTGAAAAATATTTATATTTTAATTTTAAACTCTTTCACAAAGGTTAAATAATTTTTAAAAATAAATTACCTTAATTTCATTGTCCTTCTTCAACTGATTGTTGATTTGGTTTTGATGGGAAATCTTAGGTGACATTTTACGAACACTTACTGGACTCTGGGTGTCTTCCGATGTTTCCTCTGATCGATTTGGAGCAGATCTGCTTTGTTTAGATGAAGACGATGATGCTACATAAAGAATAATATTAATAATAAATGGAAGTTTTTTAATTATTATAATACATTGAGACTGTTGCTTTTCTGGAGTTTGAGCTGCTGGAGCAGCTCCAAGTGAACTTTCACTGGTAGAATCATTCTGGGAAGAAACTTCGCTGTCTCTCATTATGCTCTCATAACCACTACTTGTATGACCACCTCCATGCCTTTGAGATCGCCGTAGAAGTTGGTGCTGATCAATGTTATCAATATGATTCAAACATGTTCCTTCTTCATCAATGTCTGTACATTCTCTACATTTGATATGGCCAGCAAGTTCAGAAAATTTATGCTGCTGTCCATAAATACTTGAGCAATCACTTCCATGTCCACTACTTGAATGTGCTGAGTGCTTGGGTTGGGTCACAGTACAATATGGACTGATAACTTTGGTTGGATGTTCTTGGTTTCCATGATGGATATTACATATTTGTAATGGTTGGTTAATTGTTGATTGCTTGATTTGTTTTGATATATTAGGATTTAATTTTTTTTCTTTTTCTTTCTTTTTTCCAAATAATGGACTGGTTAAAAAACTCAACTTTTTCTTAGATTCCTACAAATATTTTTTGAATTATTTTAAAATTTTATCGATTTATTTTAGATAATAATAATAATAATAATAATAATAATAATAATAATAATAATAATAATAATAATAATAATAGTAATAATAATAAAATTACTACTATACAGGGTAATATTAATAACAATAATAATGAAATAAAATAATAATATGAAAATTAATAATAAAAATCCAAACCAAATAAATATTATTAATTATTATAATTTATTGAAATAAAATACCAGTTAACATAAAAATAATTAGTCTGACACTATTTCGATTGACTTTCCATACTGAATATGAAAGGAGTTTTTGAAATGAAAAAAATAAATCACTTTCATTATTTTCTTCTCAATAATAATTATCATGGAAATTCTTAGATTGTCTGCTATTAGAAATGGGCATAATACTGAAAATATCTTCAAAATAGACAAATGTAAGGTGTTTTTAGAACGAATTTCCTCTTACCCTTATTCATATTACTTCCATATTAAGCTATTGGTTAATATAGTTGTCATTAATTTTGGATTCAAAGGAAATTGAGCTTATATTAACTCACAAATAATCTCGAAACAATTGAAGTTAGTTATTAGACTTATTGAAGTATTTCAGAAAAACTTTGTGGGAAAATTCAGCATAAATATTTAGATTGATAATTTACATAATTTAGAATAAAGAATTTTATTGTTTCTAATTAAAAAGATAGGGGTTTTATTAAGTTAAGAGACAATTCACAGTTTTTACTTGCTTTAGTCAATTTACTTTACTCAACAAATATAACATCCCACACCCAAACATTCTAATAATATGTTAATAATAATGATAAAAAAAGAATATTAAAAATATTAAAATTATTATTATTCTTTGTCATTGATTGTTATCCAATAATCATTATTATTACTATCTTATTAATAGGACAATCTTTTGACTCAAAATTCAATTTTTTTAGTTTTATAAAACTTTCTAAAAACAAGATACAGGAAAACCTTTCAAAATCGCCACTCTCTGTAAACCGCCAGCTTTTAAACCTTTATATGTAAAATTTCTATAAATCGCCAATTTACATAATTCGCCAATAAATTTTAACAATATTAACACAAATTAAATATTAATTTTTATAAGCACAAATATTTGTAACTTTGAATAAAAAATTTATAATTTTTTGTAAATAAATTATAATTTTAATGCATAAAATTAATTTGTAAGCATGATTAAAAATTGTTTGAATCATTGTAATTAGTACTTATGTTTAAAAATGTGTAAAATCCCAGTCTCTAATATAATGCTTAATTGGTTTCAACCAAATAATGTCTGATCACCTATCAACTATTATCAAGCACAGAGAATCTGCATTAGAAAGGGCTTACCAACAATGATAGGACCATTCATATCCGAATCCTTGAATAATGAAAAACAATTTATAAATCAAATAGTCAAAGCAGTTTTATCCGCATTTATCCCTGATAAATATTGTTAATAAGTTTACTGGAGGCTGTTTATTGGTCACTAGCGCTAAAGAACCATTATTTGATGTGAATTTATGAAATTATCTTCATGAAAAACATTTGCATCTATCAAAAGATTTGCAAGAAAATTTTAGCCAAGGATATATCACAAGTTATTAATAATATCAATAATAAATATTGTTATTATTATAAAACTAATTTTTATGGGAACACTTTCTTATTTAAAAGTATATTTTCTTAAACTCATACTTCAAAAAGAATGTCTATAATAATCTCAATTCTCGTGAATTTATTTGGAAATGAAACAGAATATGAAATGAAATATTGTCAATGTTCTTAAAATTACCTTTTTAATTTTTATTTTGTTATCAATCTTGTTTTCCTTCAATTTTTCTTTTACTTTATCTCTTCTATTTGAATTGGTCATCTGTTTTTTATCACTGCTTGAGCTTGAACTTTTATCTGGTGAAATGCTTGAAGATCTTCTTTTGAAGGATTTGGAAGTTTCTTCTTGCAGATATTTAGTTGGAGTACTAAGACTGGATGTCATAACAACATAATGATATCCTCCGGTATTACTGACGGGCATGAAGTCGTTAGGATGTTTGTTAGTGGTCTTTGCAGATTTTATTTTACAAGGAGAATTTGTTGCTGAATACTGATTATTATCGTCAATATTACTACTGGAAGACAATTTACATCGACCAAATAAGGCATTTTTTATTAAAGAACTCGATCTAACTTTACTTGGAGAATGTCGTTCAAGGAGCTGTTTGGTGGGAGAGCTTTTACTGTTATGTTTTGATGAGACATGGATATTTTGTTTTATTGACTGAATTTGTGATTTTTGTTGATTATTATTGATATTATTGTTATTGTTATTATTATTGTTACATGACAGATTTTCATCATTCATCGAATTGATTCTGTTGGGGTGATTTTTTAAATGATATTCAAAATCAAAATTCTGAGGTATAGGTTTTGATGATAAATGTATTTTGTTCATACTGACAATATCCTGCTGATAAAACTGATTTGATGGAAAAGAGATGGAATCAAAAGTTCGAGAGCCTGCCGGAACATAAGTAAATGGGGCCGGAGAACTGCCAAGATCCACTGAATCCCCAAATACGTTTGGATAGATGACAGGCTGAGAAATATTAGCAAAGCCCTGAACATGTCTGTCCAATGATCGGTAAATTGACGTAGTTTGCAATGAGCTCTTTGAGGGATTATTATCTTTTCTTGATAAATTTATAGTAATATCCTTTGTGGTATTATTACGTCGAACTGGCGATAAGCTTTGAGCCCTACTGGTTTCTTCAGAGACCGATCGAACCCATTCTGCTACCCTTGTAAAGTTTGGCTCAACGGATGAATTGTTATATTGATTAATTTTATAATTTTCATTATTTATTGAAGCTTGAGCACTTTTATGCTTGGCTGATCTTAATTAAATAAATAAAATATTTGATAAAGATTAAAAATACTTATGTCTTTTACGACCTTCCCTTTCGTTATTTTCTGAATTTTGTTCATTTGTCATATTTGTTTTGGATTTATTTAATAATTGTTGATGTTTTGCACAATGTTTTATAACTCGCTTCTGTGGTGACTGGGTATTGCCAGGTGAGTCTGGCTGGAATAAGAAGGTTTCCGATTTGTTCAGATTTGGAGTATCAACATTCATTTCGCTATGTTTTTCAACCCAATCCCAAACAAAAGGTTTATAAGCTTGAGGAGTAGCCATAGAGTGCAATGTGGTGGAGGATTGGTTGTTATTGCTAGGAAGTTGGGATAAATTATCTATGGAAGTATGTGCATTATTAGAATCACTAGGTGTTGCTGAAGAAATCGACAAATCCGTCAATTTTTGGTCAGGATCCGAAGATCCAACCACCGCTGTAGTGGATTCTTGAGATGAGGGATTGTCATTGGAAGTCGAATTTGTGGAGGTGTTTGAACCAGCATTAAGATTAGCGCCTATTTCCTGAATATTGAAATTGATATCGGTCTTCTGGGGAACTATTTCACACGGTTGAGAGTTGTCAGATATATATTTAGATTTCGAACTATTTTCCTTAGAATTGTTGGCGTTTTCTTTGGAAATTATTTGAAATTCCTATTGAACGTTTTAAAAAATAATTAAAAAGCAACTGTTAAGTTAATTTAATTAATTTATTAAATATTAAATTTAAAAATAAATTAAAAGGGAATTAAATATTAAATTTTAAATAAATAAAAAAAAAAATAAATATTAAATAATAAATAAATATTAAATAAAAAAACAACTGATAAAAACTGTAATTAATTTATTAAATATTCAATTTTAAAATTAAAAATGAATAAATAAATATTACATTTTAAATAAATTAAAAAATATTAAATAAAAAAAGATAAAATATTTTAATTAATTTATTAAATTTTAAATAAAATTAACGGATTTAATCTTTATTTATCGGAATGAAAATTGATTTCAACTTTCTTTTTTCAATTATAAAATTGACATGAAAAATCAAATATTTCTAAGAAATTAAGATGAAAGACAAGTTACTTTCAGGAAAACATATATTTAAAATAAATAAACATGTCAAACTATAAAAATAAAAAATTAATGAAAAATATTAAACGATTTTATTAAAAATATTAAAATTGCCTCAACTGGTTCTTGAAAATTGCATTTAAAAAAAAATTGGTAAATTAGAAAAGTTAACAATTTTATAGGATTTTTATAAAAATGTCTTAAGTTTAAAAAAAAAAAATACGTACATTAATAACCGTCCACATTTAATAAACGTAAACTTGCTAAGGAGAACGATTTCATCAGATGCTCAGACGCTTATATAAAAAAGTTCGTCAATGTGATAGTGATTGTGTCAAAATCTTTTGATTCATGGACCAATTAATGAAATTAATAACTATTAATAATTAATTGATTAATAATAACTATTAATTAATTAATTAATAACTATTATAACTATTGTTAACTTATCGCGAGCCTATAAGCAATATGCCGTTTATTTTGGAACAATCAAATTCACGAAGTTTAATTATTTGAAAGTAGTGAAATACAAATGTCAAATAGGGCATCACCCCTACTGTTTCAAATGAATGAGTGAGAAGTACGTAAATGTCAGAACGGGAATGTGAAAATCTTAAAATCACTTATTATAATAAGTTAATTATTTGTTTTGGAGACTAAAATTTTTCTCATATTATTTATCTTTTTAGTATTTTCTTGTTTTTTAATTTTCTTATCTTCTTTACAACTCTACTTTGCATAACGTTAAATCTCATGGTACATATTTTTCTCACACGAAAATCATTTAAAATTAAAAAGTCTAATAATTAAAAGGATTTTAAATATTATTTAGTAATGACTAGAAAGACTCTTATAAAAGAGGATATATTGTATGTTACAATTATGGAATCCTTTACATAAAATCATTATATCCATCTATCCTCTATCATCTATCCATGATCTCAATTTTTTATACTTTATTTGAAGTTGATGGGTTTCTCCTCATAAGATAAGGATAAATATAACATAATAAAATTCATTTAAACAATAAAAAAATATTATTAGTAATAAATAAAGTATTTTCAATTTTTGTTCAATTAGACGGAGGAAAATCTTTCATCAGGTAGTTGATGCTGCTGTATTAATTTTCTTTTGCTTTAGTGGGTTTGTGAAAATGATAAAAACCTAAAAAGAAAGGAACAATTATGTTATAATATTTATTTTAATTTTCCGTTAGGTAGCAGTAGCCGTTTCAGTGAATTCAATTATTATTCCGATAGTATTAGATGATGCAACATTCTTCTTTTCATACCAAGATGAGGACGAAATCCTTTCAGAGATAACAGCTGATGCTACTTGGATTGCTTGGTGGTCATTAATATTAGTGAATAAGCTATCAGCTCTGAGAGGGCTCTGGTTAACTTTCATGGGTCATATAAAAGCTTTCTCCGAGCATAGATCTCAATAGATAAAATTTGACAGATTAAAGTTAAAAAAAGAATATTATTGTTGACAGAAATCTTTTTTATTTAATAGTGCTCACACGGTTAAATCATTTCCGAATAGCAAAATTATATTTATAAGGATCTTGTGGTTGATTCGAGAGCCTGGTCATCCAAAATTCTTTTCTTTTCTTTTTTGTTTTTGTCCATTATTTCATTGTTGGTTAATTGTAATAATACCATTAATTTTATTATTTTGTTACATTTTTGCAGACTGCTTATTATTTTTTTTGTCATCATTACCTTTATTTATATATTCATCAGTTGCGTATTAGTGAGAATTGAAACATTTTGCGAATATGATATGAAGAGCAGTTGACTAAATTTTAATTGATTGTAAGCGTGTCATTGATATTTTCATATCTTCTTGAATGGACATTAATAAATCTTATTGCTGTATATTTTTTGAGTTAAACATTAGATTTTGATAGAACCTAACCAAATAAAAGATATCAAATCAGATAGGCGTAGCTTGGTTAATATTGAAATATAAAAAAAAGTGATTGACCTGTTGTCTATTACTTAGTAATTATTACTTTTTAAAATATTATTTGAATTATAATTTTCTAACACTTTTCAGAATTAAATATTTATTGCTTATAATTACATAATTAGTTAAGCAAGCTAAAAAATTAATTACTTAAATGACTTAATTAATTAATTTTGTTGTTTAAATTTAGAAAAAAGATTCATTGACAAATGGCAAAGAATGATAAATTTGAGTATTTGGTGAGTTCGTTAAATGATCTATTACTTTATAACTTGATCATATTTTAATAAAATTCGTCTGTTGAGTATTGTATAGATTAACAAATGTAGATCGTTAGATTAAAAATAATCGTGAAAATCGATTGAGAATATACATCATTTAGTCAGTGTTATTTTCTTAAAAGATTTTCGCGGAATAATTAATTTTATTCCATCAAAAAATAAAAATAAAACCAAATGAAACCTTAGTAATCTTATTGCCAAATGAAATTTTTTAAAAATAAAAATTCATTTAGGGAATCATAAAATATTTTATAAATAAAATAGGAAAGTCGTTTTACAGTTATAATATTCTTACAGTATTTTGTTTTAATAAAATATGTATAATAATAATAATAAAAAAAAATAATTTATAATCTTGAAAGGAAAACAAATTGAATTAAATAAACATGAATTTCTTGAAACAAATTCTTATCTACCGTATTAGAAAATTTGGATGCATTTCCACAAAATTCTGAAGATTGATTTTTGTTCTTGTTTGAAACCATAGGTCCATCAACCCACATCTCTTTTTGAGTACTTAATGTTTCCACAGCGTTTTTAGCAGCAACCTTTGGCCATACTAAAGCATTTGTTCTCACAGAAGCTTTGAAATGGTTATGAGAAGTGATACGATTTTTTGATATGTCAAGTTTATGTAAATCCTGAAAAATTAAATAATAAATAACTAAATAATGAAATTTATTAGAGAAAAATAAAATATTCATTCAGTTTATTAAAACAAGTAATAATTACATAAATAAAATGTTTTAAATTCATAAAAGTACAGACTACTTTTTATAAGATGAATTTTGGAGCTTTTCAAAGATTTATGATTTTATTTATTTTGGATAAAAATAATTATTTATAATCCTTCAGTTTTATTAAAGTCCAATTTTACAAGAGAAAGAAAATAGATTAAGCTTTGAAAAACGCTAAGAAAAATAATCTTTATATTATCTGTAGGTGGTTATTTAAAACTCAATTTTATTAATTAATTTTGTTCAAAATAAATTTAAAAATCATAATATTATTATTATTATTAATTATAATTTATTAGACAATAAATTATTTTCATTTAATAAGAAATTAAAATTGTACAAAAATGTTATAACATTAATTTGAAAACTCGATTCAAGACATAAAATTAAAACAACAATACTTTAAAAAATGACGAAAATTAATAAGAATTAAAGTAATTAAAATTTTAAAAGTTTCAAACTTATATATAAAAGTAAATATATTATTTTTGTTGGGTTAATTAATCAAAAGTAAGGGTAGTACAACCTACTATCATCAACTCAACAAAAAGAACCCAATTAATTAAAATAAATGAAAGAAAGAGGTTGCCGCTTACTAAAGTAAATTTGTATTGAATAAAATAAAATGAAGCGATTGATATGACAAATGAGATTGCTTCCAAACTCTTCATATTTATAATTCTATATTTTATTTTAATTAAAAAATAGAAACCTTAACAGCTAATTGTAGTCTAGTGAAATCTATAGGCAATCTAAGAATCTTTACCAAATAGTGTTTAGATTCTGAGTTTGGAAAAAGATAGAATTTCAGATGATCTTCAAATAGACAAAAACAGAACCTCTTAAGTATTTATTTATTTCCAGTAGAAAGATTTTTCTACTAAACTTAAACATTAAGGCGCTATCAATAATTTATTATTGTTAAATTGATCTAAAATTTAAGAGTTTATAGATCACAAATAGCCAAAAACCCCTGATAAATAATACTATTTATGGTAGGTTATTGATGATTATTAATAGGAAAATTCACTTATTAATTAAAATCTAATTGGAGTGGTTTTGTAATTCTTATATCTTCTGTGTGGAATGTTGACTAATCGTCGTATTCTGTTACGGGATTTTGTCGTTGGGTTTATGGTGATGATTTATAAACCTCTGTTACTATTTTTAGTAACTTACTTTTTTATGATAAATAATTTTATTTTTATTTATTAACTTTTTAATTAGTGTTAATAAATTATCATTATTGATATTGATGTTGTTTTTTGTTTATATTTCAAGGGCTTGTCATTAACTATTATAAGATATTATTATTACATTTTAGAGTCTGGAAAGTTATAAAGATACAACATCAAAGAGAAATTCAAAATATAAATTAAAAAAATATAAATTAAATAAAATTACGTTAATTGAAGATGGCAGCCAACCACTATAATATGTAAAACAGTTTCGAAAAAAGTTATAAAAATTAATATAAAAAATCATTTCACAGTTTTATCAAATTATAGAAATAATAAAAAAATGAAAAAAATTATAATTTAATTTTTAGAAAAAATATAAATTATTCTGTGTACAATCGAAAGCTTGTTTGATGAAGACCATGTTTGAGAATATTTATTAAATTTTGTAATTTTTTTAATACAAAAAAACTCATTAACACAGGCTTGAACAAAATCAATAAAAAATTACAAAATTTAAGAAATTGCTTTCTAATTCTTTGGTTGATTGCTTTTACAGAATTATATCTATAACATATTGAGAGAGGATTTATTTTGCACGAGTCAGCAATTTCAGAAGAATATTATTTTTGTTGGATTTATCTTTGATTTGGAAACAATTATTCAGAATATCCGGCAATTATAAAGCTCAAAAGAAATGAAAATGATATGTGAAATATATTCTAAGCACGCCTCTTATAGAAAGAAAAAGCAGCTTGATTGTTCGAAACATAACACATCAATTAACATTAAAAAAGTAAATATTTAATTTAATTGTAATAATACAAAAATATAAAATTATAAGGATCGAAACTTCAAAGAACTATAAATAAATCCTCGTTAATAATAGCTTAAGAAAATGAATAATAACAATAAAAATAAAAATAATAATAATAATAATAATAATAATAATAATAATAATAATAATAATAATAATAATAATAATTGATTGATAACTTTATTAATATTATTTTTTGTACCAATAGTATATGTATATCTATCTTTATAAATTAAGCAGCAATTGAAATGAATTTCTTTATAAAATTTTACTTTGTTGCTAGACTTGAAGAATATCTGGAAAGTTAATATTTTACATAAGATAAAAGTCTGAATTAATTAAAAATGTCTTCTTAAAAGACTCAAATATGATATTTGTGAAATCAGAAACTCAATAATATAAATAAAAAACAAATTATATATTTTGTTAGAAGTTGAATCAAATATCAGTACAAAAATAGAAAATTAAACACAAAAAGAAATTAGTTTTACTATTATTATTAATCTTGAAAAGCAAAGCTAATATTATAAAAAAATGAGAAAAATAAAATAAAATTGTTACGGTTTCTGTAATATGTGATGGATTTTTCAAATGAATTTTTCTGAATTAAAATGTAATTACTCAAGTGTAATTATATCTTTCGTGGGTAAAATATATAATATTCATAATCATAAATTTAGTAAACAGAAAATCATTTCAAGCAAAATAATACAAAAAATATAAATAAAAAGAATTTAAGTAAAAAAAATCGGAAAATATATATTTGGATATTTAGAATTAACATAATAATAAATGAAACTTTTTGGTAAACGATAAAAATTATTATTTTTATTATACCCAATTAATATTAAACACATTGTTACGGTATTTATTATAAATTTAATAAGAGATATAAATAAAATATTTAAAACCTAACCTGGTAGAGCTGAGAAAATAAATATATAACATAACAATATAATTACTAGAAATTTATAAATAGAATATTCATTAATATTTTATAAGAGAGTGTTTGAGAAAAATCGAGAATCCTTGTAAAACAAAAAAAAATAAAAAAATATAAATAGAACGATCTAGTAGCTGTTTAAATAAAAAATTGTATGTATAATATGATAGTGCTCAGAATAAGATTATTCAATGTGATCTCCATTACATGATAAAATTATAAATAAGTTTTATTTATCATATACACATACATCTGTATCAAGTACAGCAATCGAGACAATTATGTACAATGAGTAAATGTCATATTCCCTTAGTCTATAGATGATGGCAGTATGACGGATCCTCAAGTCCCAAAAGACACTAAATATGAAAATCAATGCATGCTAGGGGTCGGGACAAATCACTCTGTGCACCATCGAGATTAAATTGATCTCTGTCCCCATTGTGGTCGACAGCTGCCAATGCACTTTTATACAACTTCAATGCTTTGCAGGCCTTCCGCATTTTAGTCCAAGTGGCCTGCCCAAATAAAGTGAAGTTACAACGGTTGGAGACCCATGAAAGAGCTATGGTAAGGTCCGTGTGCGCCGGGACATGTTGACGCATTTTCACCATATTCTCACTACCTTGTTGATCCAATGGTTCGTAACCGTCATAAGTATGTTACTATATCTCGTTGCTTTGACTGAAATGTCTTTTCTCAAAAAAAAATGCACATAACGTTACTTTTACTTGATATGACCACCAACACATACTGGAAACTTAGAATGCATGGTCGCCAGACATCAAAAGCAGGCTATTAGATCAAGCGAACATTTTTTCCGATTGGTTTCCTATCTTCTACCAAATATCTCTCATCAGAGAAGAACTTTAAAAATCTATTACTATATCATGCTTCAAGTATGAGTTATAGTATATGTCCTAAGCTAAGGCTCGAACTATTTTTTAAAAAGTCTTCATAGGAAGGCAAGAGATTTTTGCAATATACACTGTCATATTACTACACTAGCTATTGAAACGAGTATGTTCATTTCGTTTGTATGTTTAGCCATAGTGTTTTAATTAACCACGTTAATCTTTTTTTATTCAATTTGGATTCATAACGTTTGATGTTAGTTTTTATTTCTGAATTTTTATTATTTTCATCATCATCCTCCTTAGACCTTTTAGCGCTGCTGTAAACTGTTGGTTTGCTATAGCTAAAATATTCAATTATAATTTGTTTTGACATTTTCCGGAGCAAAGTAATTCTAATACTAATGCTCTCCATCATATTCTGAAGTAATTTTTAAAATTATAAAATTTTTTTTTCTATAATTGATATAATCAATAAATTAGCTTAGTTAAACAAATGAAAATTAGATTAATTTTTTAAAAATACGATGTTTAATTCAACATTTAAAGTATTCCCAATTTATCTCAAACACAATGTGTACAAAGTTAATTAAAAGTGTTTTTAATACATTTTGATTAAATTAACACTAATTAAAATAAAGAATAGAATAGAAAATAATTCTAGAAAATAATTTTTAAAGTCATACTATAATTTTAAACATTTATTTTTAATTTTATTTCATAAACTAAAATTATTATAATTTTTTCTTATATACACGTAAGTCTAACTTTTGTTTTGTAAATATTTATCCCAGATTTCTGCACGTGTTTATGATAATTTCACACATTTCTTTCATATTCATCTCTTATATAATTCAATAAAATATAATTATCAAAAAATGTGAAATGCGTGATTTATCGTATATGTTTATTTTATTTACAAATACTAATAATAACATTAAAAATATAGAAAATAAAAAATATTTATTTTTCCTTATTATATTAAAGGAAAAATATTATTCTTTAAAAATAAAAAAACTTATTGCAATTAAAAAATAAAAACACAGATCAAAATTTCGCAATGGCTGATACCAAAATTAATAATATTTTTTATTATAAACAGAATATGCAAAAGACCATTCAACCAAATTTGATAATTGGTTTGAAACCCGTTCACAAGATCTTAAAAAGTCAGTTAAGGTTATGAAATGTTTTTAAAGTTGACCTATGATAAACTCTTCAGAATAGGGGGTATTACGAATTCGAAAAAGTATTTACATGAAAAGAAACACTGAAACATTATAAATAATTTTATTTTTGTAAACAATAGTTTTTTATACTTTGTCAGATTCAAAAGAAAAAGAATAACCTTCGAATTTCAAAACAAATCTAAAAATAATCCAAAAACAAAAATCGTTAATTAAAATACCAAAAGGCTTTCACCTTTTTATACTTAAACGTTTATTTCAGAAATTTACATAAAAATATAATAAAATACAATATTATATCTTACAGATTCTGATCCACATTTTTCAAGTATGGTATTTGTGAAACCAGATGTTGTTATTCGCCTCTTTCTCAAAAGGAAGGACGACTGTTCATCGCCAATCTTATTGCGAGATGCTCCCAGATAAATTACAGTATCGCATGATTGTTCACTGCTAGAAGTGTAATCTGCTTCTGAAGACGTCATTCCATTTGTACTGGAACCAGAGGAAAAGCCAGCATTTCCACTTTTATGTCTGCTAGCTCTCCGAAACCCAAAACTATCACAGGATGAACTGTCATCGGAACTGGTGCCGGATAATTTGGAAAATTTTCTTCTTTTCAGTCTTTGAAGTTTAGAAGCAAACTGGATAATCTGAAATTAAATAAAAATTTCAAAGTATAATATCTTAACAAAGTTTATTTCCCATTTATACTTATTGAAAAATCTCTTTTTCTCTGAGAGGATGGATTTCTGAATTTATTTTCTTATTTAAACTTTTGTAGATAAAATATATTATTAAATGCTAAAGATAGATTTTTTAAAGAGATTCTTTGGTAGTCCAGAATAATCTTCTTGATCTTGAGAAATTTAGATTATCAAGTAAATTAACTGTATTCTTCCCAATTAATCAGTTTTATAATTAAAAACTGATATCTACATTCTTCTGAATCTACTTCTTTCCTTATTATTAATATTCCTATTAATATTAATATTATTACTTAATCTTTTAGGCTAAAACTGAAATGCCCATTTAATCTGACCATTTATTAGTTGGTGTTACAAAAATCAATTCGAACGACAAAGCTTTATGGAATAACAATCCTTATCACAATCAAATATTAAGTCAAATTCTCACAAATGTAACAAGTATGACTAATCAATCTTCAATAATAAGAAATATCAAACAAGTAATACGAAATACTAATCAATGTCAATCAATAAATTATTATTATTATTATTATTATTATTATTATTATTATTATTATTATTATTGTTCTTATTATTATTATTATTATTATTATTATTATTATTATTA
>JBBMKC010263755.1:0-19933 GCA_037834085.1 Bipalium vagum | reverse complement strand
ATAAATTAAATTAATAAATTAAATTAATAAATTAAATTAATAAATTAAATTAATAAAGTAAATTAATAAATTAAATTAAAAAATTAAATTATAATATATATATTAAATTAATATTTAAATGTTTATTTAAAGTTTGTAAATTTTAGAAATCATTTTAAAGAGAAAGATTTTAATAAGATTTTTGCATAAAAGCTAATAATAAATTATATATTATAAAATATTTTGATTTGATTTCGTCTCAAGATGCTTTAAATATTTATAGAATTGATTAAAACAAATATTAAAATTTTATTTTTGTAAATCAGACTCAAAACTTACCTAAATAATTTTCTCCGAGTGAATCAATTAATTCATAAGTTATAGGATTATTTCTTAAGACTTTTATAATAATTAATATTTGTTCAGTTCATTTTGCTTCATAAACTCTATCAAATTCATTTAAATATTTAAATACTCTTATTCTATCAAGAATATGAGACCTGACTTTGTCATAAGACCTCAACTTCGTTTTGCAAGCTAAGGGCGAGTTCGACTTCTATCTCTTAAAAGCTCCACTTGAACAATTGAACAATTTATACTTGAAGAACTGATAATATATTCACTGACTCAAGCAATTGTTCAGATGTTTTCCATTTTTTACTTAAAACTTTAATAACTCACCTTTAACAATTGCTTATCAACCTAAACTTTTCACACAATATAAATAATTCCTCCTTCTACTAAATGTAAAAAAAATTGAAGTCAAAGTGAAAACTGAAATCTTTATTAAAATAAAAACACACCCATATCATCCAAACAATTTTTTGCTGAATTTTTAAGATAATGTATATTTAACTTTTGCTTTTAAAAAAACCTGAATTCGGTGTGGTATACTTTCAAATCGTGATGAACAATCTTCTTTTTTAATATTATTCCTTTCTTGTCCAATTCTTTCTCATAATTAATTGATTCCTGCAGGCGGATTTGATTAATAAGAAAAAGTATAATTTGCAAAAACGAACAGTTATCCGATAATGGTAAGATTTTTATCATCGACTGAAACATCAATGAAAATATTTTTTCATGGATTTTGAAGAAAACATAAAAATGTATTTACATCCTAAAATTATTTAAAAGACACTATTTGAATATCTTAAATAAAGTGTAATTTATAAAATATTTTATTAATTACACAATCGGGGTATTTTGTGTAATGGAAATGCTCCGTTTTTAGAAACCATCTTTATAACATACATTTTGGATTTCCCAACTTGTCTTTTACAACAAGGTCTGGGTGTAGATCTTTATACAAACCTTAAAAAGTATCAAAAAATTTCTCATTAGTTGTATGCTGAAGAGGAGTTTAGCCCTGGACGTGTAATACTAGAGAAACTATCAGTTTTAAAGGGGAGCACCACGATCAAAACCCTACCTTACCATCCAAAGCCAGCATAGAGTCATGGCTCAACATAGTTTTTCAATCATAGTCCTGATTCTCCATAAATTTGAATGTAGACCAAATGTAATATTTATCTGTTCTTGGCTATATGTCAATCTACCTAAAATTGTATTGAAAAGATGTAAGGATAATTTAAAGATGAATAAAAAAAGTCAATATTCATTACTAGATAAAAAGCTGTTTATAATTTTTAAAATTAAGTTAGAAAATTTTTAATTTTTACTTAATGCTGTGGAAATTATTAAAGCTAAATTTTTTAAAAAAATTAGTGATTACAATGGAGTATTTTAAATTATTATGTATATTCTAAATTACCAGTATAATAAAATGGTATAATAAAACAGGGGGTTTAAAAAAGTAACAACATTTTTATCGATCTAGTAAGTGATCATGAAATTTTGCGTTACTTTTTGTATCACTCTGTAACTTTCAAATCTGGACGAAAACAGATTTATAGTTAATTAATATATAGGTAACATAATAGATCTTCTGGTAATATTCAGAAGTATTTAATAAGATTTATCTAATTCATTTCTGAAATACTAAAATAAATTAAGCAGGTTGATCATATTCTCAATCCCGTGTAATGAGTCAAAAGGTTTTGATAACAGATGAATTAAATCATAGAATCCATAAGCAGTGTTTTTATGAAAATCAATTTAATAAGAAATTATTTACATAGACCTCTAAATTTATTAATTTCATATCATTTTAAAAATAAATTTAATATTGGTTATCATATTAATATTGTTTAAATATTAATTTAACCTCAAAATATTTTAAAAACTTTTCATGGTAATTATATTTTATGATGATATGATTTATATAATAATAATTTAGTCTTCATCAAATAATAAAAGTAAAATCAGTAAAAAGCGGAGAGTACCTAATGAAGTTTGTTGTTTACTAAATGTTGAAATGAATAATGTATTTTAGAAAAGTCACATTAATAAAAAAATGAAAACTGATAATGTTTTAGACAATCTTAAAAAAGTTTGATTTTTAATTAGGAAACGCTTTGGTAACGTATTTCTTTATTTAGGATCTTTCAGAAATAGATAATTTCGTTAATATTCCTCAAATGGAAAAAAATATCAAACATTTTCAACTGTGTATAGAAAATAAATTATGTATTTTTCTAAATGGACCGGTTGGAAGTGGAAAGTCTACATTTGTTGATTATATGGCTAAACAGATGAATAAAACCGTCTGTAAAGTTCAAATGAGTGACGATACAGATTACAAAACTTTATTAGGCGGTTATTGTTGCACTGATGTACCAAACGAATATAAATGGGTTGATGGACCACTGATTAGAGCTATGAAAAATGGCTGCTGGTTAGTCTTGGAGGATGTTTTGACTGGTCAATCAGATATTTTTGGCATGCTGAGATCTCTCTTTGAGGCCAAAACCCACGGATTAAGACCAAAATTAACCAATATTATTCAATTAAATGAAGAAATTATAGCAAGTGAAGACTTTCGCATTATAGTTACGCAAAGTCTTTCAGAGATCGAGGATGGTTACCGAGAAGTTAGTTTGAAAACGGAAAATTGCAGATATAGTTCCAATTGCTTGAACAAATGTCAAACGATTTTGATAGACAAGTTGTCAAATGCCAGTTTAGAAATAATAATCAAATCCAATTATCCGTCGATCACATCGTTTCTTCCTAAGTTGACTTGTACACAAGGCATTCTTGATCTGGTCATGAAATTCAATGAACTCAAAGGTCTCTCGAGAGTGAATAGTTCCAGAGACCTCTTCAAATTTTGTCACCGAATATCTAACATTAACCTGTCCACGGAAGACCAAGCTGTGTGTTATTTTCTTGATGCTCTCGATTGTTTTGTTCATCATTTGTCGGACAATGAATTCAAGAGAAAATTTGTCACAATATTAGGATCAGTTTTCAATCTCAACAAAGTTAAGGTTGGTTATTTCTCCTTTATTTCCAGTCATAAAATTATTTTCGTTCCTATTTGCAGGTAGAAAATACAATGCAACATCGATCTTGCAAGATAAGTAGTGATCCAGTGAGAGAAAATATTCTTTATGTTGGTAGAGTAGAACTTATGAAGAAGGAGAGAGGTGCTAAAGATTCTATCAAGTATTTCAATTTTTTGATTATATTTTTAAAATAAATTAATGTTATTAAAATTGAGTTCTGTTACTCAAAGACTATTAATTTTTTATAATGGCTCTGTAACGATTGTGACATTTACTTTTTTCAACTCCATTCAGTCCTTCTAGGCATATGGCACAGACACGACAAATGGTTCAACTTTTGGAAACCCTTTCTCGATGTGTACAAATGAAAGAACCGGTGTTGTTAGTAAGTGAAACTGGTTGTGGTAAAACATCGACTGTACAATATTTGAGCAAATTACTCTATCGAAAACTCATTGTAATCAATATGAACCAGGAAAGTGATAGTGCTGACTGGTTAGGAGGGTAAGCTACATTGGTTTTAAATATAATTCAAAAAATTTCTTATTTTTGTCAGATATAAACCCGTCAACAATGCCATGTCAGAAGAACAGAAATCGATATTGAATAATCGATTTAACGATTTGATGAATTGTTTCAATAAAGCTTTCCAGTTGTCATTTAATGGAGAAAAGAATGCAGTTTTTCTGAATTATGTAAAGGTACGACCAATTTTCGTTTGAAATCAAATTAATAAGTCAATAAAAATAAATATTGTTTAAATTTAGAAAGCTTATGAGTCGAAGAACTACGATGTTTTTCTGAAACTCATTGGTAGCAAAGTTATCTCTGATGCAGTTCATGGTTTGGAAAAGTTAACTTTATCAGAATCATTGAAAAAAGACTGGAGTGACATTTACGAAAATGTTGATTTATTATCAAAAGAACTGAAAAAGTTGCAATCGAGTTATACGTTTTCCTTTATTGAAGGAGCATTGGTAAAGGCAATGAAAAACGGTGATTGGATTTTATTGGATGAGATTAATTTGGCTCCTCCTGAAATATTACAAAGCCTTAGTGGTCTTTTGGAATCATCCAAAGGGTCAATAACATTAACAGAAAGAGGGTAATATTTTTCAAACGAATTGTTGAATTTATATAATGATATCCTCAGTGACAAAATACCAATAGAAAGGCATGAAGACTTTAGAATGTTTGCCTGCATGAATCCATGTAACGACGTTGGAAAGAAGAATTTACCCCAAGGTCTTCGAAATCGATTTACAGAAATCTATTTGCACGAACTGGACGATGTGGAAGAATTGAGTGTCATTGTTAAATATTATTTGGGATCGTTGAGTTATCGACTGGCGGAATCCGTTGTCTCTTTTTATTTAGACTTGAGAATGAATGTGAAAAATAATCGCATTGTCGATGGAGCGGACAATAAACCGCAATTTAGTTTGAGAACACTTTGTCGAGGTCTTGAAGCCGTCGGACATATTATTACCAGTGAGTTGTACAAGACGACAACAATTAGAGCACTGTATGAGGTACGTAATATATGTTTAATTGACGGATAAATATTCATCGATGTATTCAGGGGTTCAGTTTCAGTTTCAAATCTCAATTGAAAGACGAATCGAGACAAATTTTTGACGATTTGTTTAGACAACATTTCAAAATCGATTTGACAAAATTTGAGGTTTCTGGATTATTGAGCAATGCGAGCGTAGCAGAACAATTGATAAGAAAAGATTACAAAATAATAATGGGTTACGCGATTAAAACTGGATCGATATATCAAACCAATATTGAGGAAATTGACGAATTTGTGAAAGGTTACAAAATCACAAAATCTGTTAGTCGAAATCTGAAAGATTTAGCGAGAATTGTGTCTTCTGGGTAAATATGTTGAGTTTTTCAAAAAGCTTTATTATTTTTTTTATAATAAATCAGGAAATCGTTACCGGTATTGGTTCAAGGAGAAACATCAGTTGGTAAAACGAGTTTGATTACATATTTGGCAAAATTGACAGGAAACATTTGTCATCGAGTTAATAATCACGAATCAACCGATGTACAAGAATACGTCGGATCATATGTCAATGAAAGTTCTAGTGGATCAAAAAGGAAATTTGTGTTCAAAGAAGGAATACTTGTTCACGCTATGCGACAGGGTCATTGGATTATTTTGGATGAGTTGAATTTGGCACCCACTGAAGTGTTAGAAGCTCTCAATCGAGTTTTGGACGATAACCGGGAATTGTTTATTCCGGAAACTCAAACAACAATTAAAGCTCATCCGATGTTTCGATTATTTGCCACACAAAACCCTCCTGGAATGTATGGTGGGCGCAATGTTTTGTCTCGAGCATTGAGAAATCGATTTATTGAACTTCATTTCAATCCAATACCTGATGTGGAATTGGTGGAAATTCTGGATGAATGTTGCAAGATACCGAAAAACAAAGGACGAAAAATGGTAGAAACTATGCGTTTAATGCATATAAAAACTCAGGAATTGGATTTGGCTCAAGGAAATCAAAAGTACATTTCATTGAGAGACTTGTTTCGTTGGGCCAGGAGAGTGTATCAGCAGCACGATAAAGCAGATCGATTTTTTGATTGGGAGAGATGTATGGTGGAAGAGGGTTATTTGTTGTTGACAGGAAAGGAGAGATCGATCGAAGGAGTGAAAGTCGTAACGGACACTTTGGCAGAAATATTTAAAAATTCTCAAGTTCAATTGAACGACGAATGGTTTTTTTCAGCATCCGGATCGAATATCGCAAAATCCATTTTGGAAAAATGTTCGATGATCCAGGGAATGGAAAGTATTGAATGGACCTTTGATTTGTGTCGCTTGGCAGTCTTACTTATTCGATCTTTGCAGTGCAATGAACCAGTGCTATTAGTTGGTAACACTGGGTGTGGGAAAACCACTGTCTGTCAATTGGCTGCAATGGTCAGAAATTGTGAATTGTTATCTATCAATTGTCATCAATACACGGATGCAAGTGATTTTCTTGGTGCAATGCGACCCGTTGACAATGACAAAGTAAGAAATCAATAGTATCTTTAAAATTTGTTTTATAACTGATAATTAAAAAACATAAATTAAAAATAATTATTCAATTAAAAATAAATATATTTAATTTAATTAAAATTGTTAAAAATTTAATTTGAAATTTATTAAATCATTTGTTTTTTCTTTATTTCAACAGAAAAGCGATCGCTTATTTGAGTGGATTGATGGGCCCCTCGTGGTTGCAATGAAAGAAGGAAAAATGTTTCTCATCGATGAAATATCATTAGCAGATCATTCGGTTTTGGAGAGATTGAACAGTGTGTTGGAGTCAGATCGCAAATTGACTTTGGTAGAAAATAGTGCAAGTGATACTGAGCAGTCAGTGCAAAAAACAAATCAGTCTTCTTATGAAATTGTTGCCAGCCCCGAATTCCAAGTTGTAGCTACGATGAATCCCGGTGGTGATAGTGGAAAAAAGGAATTGTCACCAGCTCTGAGAAATCGATTTACCGAAATATGGTGTCCATCAAATTCGTGGAACACGACAGAAAGTGGATTTAATGATTGGGTTAAAATCGCTGAAAGGAATCTGTCTCTGGATGAACAAATCGAAATTCCAGAGATCAAAATAAAACTAGCTAAAGTTGTCGTTAATTTTCTACGATATGTTCATGAAATTTCTTATGAAATTAAGTAAGTAACATTAAAAGAAAAAATGTCTGAAATTAAGCGATTATTCAGGTTTTCCGTGGTTACAATTCGAGACTTATTAGCGTGGATTCAATTCATCAATGTTTCACAGACCAATAAAGTATCAATATATGAATCATTAATGCACGGTGCTTACATGGTTATTATTGACTCAATCAGTAATAAGGTAGAAAAGAAACTTTACGAGATGCGATTGATCGAAAAAATCAAATACTTCGTCAATCAATATATACCGGAAGTGGATAATAAATTTGATTTGAGTTCAATCGATAAGAAATTGAATATCCAGTCTTCAGGTCATATTGGAATAAGTCCTTTCTATATTTCAATGGGCCCATATACGGATTCCTCGTTGATTGGTAATTTTTCAAATGGTGATAAAGACAATCAAAAATACAGTTTTACGAACAAAACAACTATCGATAATCTTTATCGATTATTCAGAGCTATGCAAATAGGAAAAAAGCCTCTATTGTTGGAAGGAAGCCCAGGAGTAGGCAAAACCAGCTTAGTGAGCCAATTGGCAAAAATTGCCGGATTCAAAGTGGTACGTATAAATCTTTCAGAACAGACCGAAGCCAGTGACTTGTTCGGGTGTGTTTTACCAACAGAGAATGAAAATGGACTTGAATTTTCTTGGAAAGATGGGCCTTTTCTTCAGGCTTTACGAAATGGTGACTGGATATTACTGGACGAAATGAATTTAGCTTCTTCTGAAGTTTTGGAAAGTCTTAACGCATGTTTCGATCACCGAGGAGAAATATATATTCCGGAAATCAATCAGACTTTCCACCTGAAGCGCGGTCAGACTAGATTTTTTGCTTGTCAAAATCCTCAAAGCGAAGGTAGTGGGAGAAACAGTCTTCCGAAATCGTTTATCAATCGATTCAATCAGGTTTACATGGCCAGTCTCGAAACGTCAGATTATGTTGATATTTTGTCGAATATATATTGCCAAATTCCAGAAAAAACAATTCGTTTTATGGTCGATTATGTACAAAGACTCCAATACGAAGTAATGGTGTTACGGTCTTTTGGATTGAGAGGTTCACCGTGGGAATTTAATTTGCGAGACTTGACGAGATGGTGTGATTTATTGATTGCTCATAAGCAAGACCATAAAAACGCTTATTTTGAGCCATCAATTTTTGCCTCATTATTATTTGTTACCAGATTCCGTACACAGGATGATCAAGAAGCAGCTATTAATCTCTACAACGGCTTAGCTGAAGAATACAGATTTAGTAAACTTTGGCTTAAACACCCAGAGTTGTATGTAACTAGTGAATTTGTAAAAGTTGGACGAGCAAAATTAAAAATCAATAATGACACTAATAACTGCCATAAAAATTCTGAATTTATTGAAAGGAGTTTTGTTTTACCCGGTCAGTTGTGGACATTGGAATCAATAATGTTGACAATCGAAATGGGTTGGTTAACGATTCTTGCCGGTGGTTCCGGAACGGGTAAAACAAGCATTATTAATTTATTAGCTGAAATTACGAGAAATAATTTGAGAACAATGTCAATGAATAGTTCGATGGAAACGTGCGATTTGTTGGGTTCGTTCGAACAAATCAAAGGCGGTCGACAAATAAAATGGATCGATAGTACTTTGGTACAATCATTGAAAAATGGCGATTGGTTGGTTTTGGATACTGTTAACTTCTGTAAACCATCTGTATTGGATCGATTAAATGGATTATTGGAGCCAAATGGATCATTGATTTTAAACGAGCGCGGTCCAATAAAAGGTGGTCAATTGGAAGAAATTAAACCACATCCTAATTTTAGAATGTTTCTCATAATGGATCCGGAATGTGAAGAAGAAATCTCAAGGGCAATGCGTAACAGAGGTTTGGAGATTGCTATGGTAGCGTCTCATAAAGAACAGCCATTGAACGATGAAGACATTTTGTCTCTATTGACCAATTCTCATAAAATAGGCGAAGAACAAGCACTACAAGTCTTACATTTCCACAAAACTGTGATAAAGTGCCAGGAAAATTTTCCACAAATCAAAATCGGAAACGTTTCCTCATTGATGCAAGTATGTCGACTTCTAAACCAGGGTTACGCGTTGAACGATTGTCTGGAGATAGTGTATAAAGACATGCAACTTACTTTCAATGTCAGAAATGAAATTAATGAAATCATTGCAAGCAATTCTAATAATATATTTGAAAACAAGGGAAAAGAATGTCTGGACAATGAAATCTTCTGTGGCACTTTATCGTTGTGCAATCTGATCAGTAATCCAAAGACTGAAATGGTTCGACAGCATTTTACGGCTGCTAAGAATTGCATAAAATTACTGTCGATGGACTCAGAAAATAGAATAATCGTAGCTCGACTATTCATGCAGTATTCCAGCTTGAACGATATCTGTGATCGATTGTCTTTAATGGAAAATTTTGATAGTGATTATAGCAGTTTATGCAACAGGTTCAGTGACATTTTGCGTCGATCTCAAATCAACTGCAACGATTCGTCCTTACCAATCGATTTGAGGTGGCTACCAAATTGGGCCGAGTTCCTCTCATTAGATTTCCGACAAGCAAACTCGTGAGTATTTCTTATTTTTTTATAATTAATTTAAATTTTCTATTTATTATTTATTTTTAATTTGCAGGATTTTGTTCCACATGTATAATATTGAAAATTCGATGGACCACAGAGAATATTTTGCAATCGATGAAAATGTGAAACCAAGTTTTTTGACTGAAAATACAATTGGCACATTCAACGTGTTCCAAATTGCAAAGTTATTGGGACTGGGTCGATTATCGAAAGCTATTATCAGCCGATTGGTTGGTTTTGACAAATCGATTTTGGATTTTATTCATCTTTTATCAACATTTTCGTTTGGTGAATTGTGCAACATGGATAATATGTTCTTGTTAATTCGAGTTAGCAAACTGTTGCATCAATTTTGCCAATTTGTTCCGTCAAAAGACAATAATTGGATCAGTGCATTTTCATTTCACATAACATCAATTTTAGAAACTTTGTCTATTGCTAATGTCAAGTACGGAGAAATAAAGAAAGTCGGTCAGAAAATATTAAGTAATTTAAACGAGAAACACTTGAACCCAGATGAAAATATGGAAATAGTGCGTGATATATTCAGATCTATTGGTGTAAAACGAAATCTTGTGAGATTAACTTATTCACACTCCAATCTGATCGATTGTTATGATTATTATCGATCGTTGATTTCAAGTGAACAGTTGGAAAAAAAATCCATAACGATTTGGAACGCAATGGGAGAGGAGTCGTTAAAGAGTTCATTGTGCACATTGTTTTGTAACTATGCAATGGAAACAAAACCAGTATACACAAGTTCAAATGATCTTCTAAGCCAATTTGATATTGAAACTGTTCGAATCTGGCCATTTATGTTGACAATGTTGGCTGAGGTGATAAACTCATCATCGAAACCTCTGGTGAATGTTTTGGAATTTGGATCGTTCATTCCTCCATTGCCATGTGATTTTCAAAAACGATTGACAGATTCAGATCAGATGAACATCAATTTCATTTCACTTTCCGATTGGACAAGTTATCTTATAAGCCAAGGTGCATGGAATCAAATAGTTGCCAATTGTAATTTTCACATTAACACTGAAGCGGACGAACAGACGATCGAGCTGGATTTCTCAAACCCAAAATTTAAACAGGTTATTATTATTGAGGAATATATTTTAGATATACTGTGCAATTAACGACGTTTTGTTGAATTTTGTTTACTTTAGCCAAGTATTAAAGACACATGGACCGATCCCAATAAATCGATATTTCTTCTCGTAAACGGAAGTCGATGTGAAAAAGACATTTATGGCTATTTGAGTAACATTGGGTCTGTCAATTCGGCTAACAGATGTTTACGGTCAATTTCAACAAGAAAAAATCAATTGAAAATTTGCAAGATCAATTATATGGAAAGTGTTTGTGTTATTACTTCAAAAAAGTTACGAATGTAATGTTCCATATTTTGGTTTCCTTCTCTTTTTAATATCCTTTTTTAATTTTAGTGAACGGGAAAGAAAACTATTGACCACATTAATTCGTTCACAAAGAAATTGTATAGTCAGTTGCTGGAACGAAGAGGGCAATGTCGATGAATGGATAAACGCTCATTTTCCTTGGTTCTTTTGTTTGGAAAGCGATATAAATAATTTGGAAAAGATGGTTCACGATAAAAAAGACGACAGACTGGTAACAATGGAAATCGGAAAACTTTGGATTCGCTGGGGTTGTGTTCAAATGAAATTATTTATTGTCACGGAAACATTGGATCCACAATGTCAATTATATTGGGAGAATAAATATTTGAGTGAGGAAATCGAAGATTTATCGACACAAGAAAATATCGCTTCGATGTACCGGCGGTTTTTTATTGGTATAAACAAGTACAGTGACAACCATTCAGAGCAGTGCTGGAATGCTCACGGGTTGGAGCATCCTTTATTACATGCAACATGGAAGAGATTGAAAGAATTACGAGAAGTATTCCAAAAGCAAGTCTCATCTGTTTTGAGACCTGTTCCAGATGGAAAATTCCACGAATTGAGAAATCGAATAATTCGATTCATGTCCCGATATGGATGGACGTTATTGTGTGACGACAGTGATTCGACAATGAGAAACGTTTCGGATTTGGATTCCAGTTTCATTATCGAGTGGAGTATGGGTGCAGGAGAGCTATTGGAATATTTCCTCTCCAGCACGGATCGATTTGCATTCCCCGATCTCATTGAACCATTGGCTTTGGCAATTGGAAGAGTTTTAGTCGGAATGGATTTGATACAGAGAACAAAATCTATATTGAACAATGATTTTGACGAACGGACAAAAAGTGCAACGAAAATGTGTGAATTGTTTTGTCAATTTCCTAATTGCAACAATATTGATTTAGTGGAACGAATATTAAAGGAGGAGTATGATATAATGAAGCACTGTAGTATATTGATTGGTGAGAGTAAAGCTGAAATAATGGCAAAAGTTCACATGAAACTGCTCCATTTATCGTTGAGACTTTTAAATTTGCCAAATAAAGATCTTAAACGGACAGTGGATCTATTGCACAAATTGATCGACATTTTCAATACGTTGTGGAACAAGCAAGAGAAGAAAAGACGGGAAAAAGAGGAAGCTGAAGCTTCGAGTTACATGAAAAAACAATCAATTACCGAGAATTTGAATGAAGAAGAGTTGGAAACTTTGAACATTTATCTGGAAGTTTGTCCTGCAACTTCTGGCTTGAATGGCGATGGGTATTTTGATCATAAATCAATGGAAATGTCGACGACAATGAATTCAGCTATTTTGAAAATTCAGAATCTGAGAGAACAGCTCCAAACATTGGAGCGTGCCCTGATATTATCCGAAGACACAGTGCATTCAATTGTCACATTGATTGAAAATATTTTCAATGGGAGCAAAATGTTATCACCAGATCAACAAGAACAAGAATCTCAACATGTGTACAGAGATTGTTATCAGTTTGCAGCGGCATTGATCTGTTCGGACAGTGGCAATGTCGTTATTGAAGATAAATTGTGCCTATTCCCGTCACATATTTCAGCTTTATCTTGGGAATATGAAAGTTTAAACAGTTCGTCAAAAGAACAGACAATCGATTATGCGAAGCCCTATGATATTTATCAAGATCCCGTTAAGATTGGTAATATTATTACCACTCAATCGATTTTGGAAGGAACGAAGAAGAGTGTGAAAAAACTTCTTAACGACTATCCTGATAATGTCACACTGATGCGCATAGAAAAGAAGATCGATGGAATTCTTATGTTATCTCTCGATTGTCCCCTGATTTCATTTAAAACGAGTGTAGAACGATTGATGCACGAAATCCAACAATGGGAAATTGTTGCCGCTCGGCACGTTTCTTTGTTGGTACATGTCGATGAATTGAACAGATTGTTGTCACTATGGAGTCATGAGGAATTGAAAATGTGGCAAAACACTCTCGTTATGGCTTCGTGGAAATTGAAACGGTCAGTATCGGTAGACTTTTTTCAAATCTATAACAATATATTGATTGAGATTGAGAAAATCGATAGTCAATGTGAAAATGATCGAGACGAAATAAATGACTTCCAACATTCTATCAATACTATTTTTGAGCCGATTATGTTTATGGTGACCAATAGTATCGTTGGCAATTTCAAGCCGAGACTATCTGTTATCAAACTTATAATCGATTATGTAAGCTCCATGTGCAGCAGAAAGGAAATGAAAAGAAGCAATAGATTTTTAGAAAAATTGAAATTCATCTTGAAAAATCATTTGGATTATTATCGGTTATATGAACGAAATGTAGATGATCATTTATCGTTGGAACACAAAAAAATCGAACAAGAATTGAAGAATTTCATCAAGACGAAAAAATGGGGAGATGCTCCTCCTAAATCGACAGACTTGGCCAAATGTCACAAGATCGTATTCAAGTATCTTCGTCAATGGAACGAGGTGATCAATAAATCGGTCTCAACGTTCATGATCTTGAATCCCATCAATGCTTTGAAATGTGTTTCGATGAACAAATTGAACATTTTCCAGCCGTCTTTCACTTGGTTATGGTGCAAAGAAATGACAGGTTTCTGTGAAGAAATGTGGGATGCAATGACGAAATTTCGAAAAGAAACGACAGATTTGGAGACGAAAGCAGTGGAGGATGTGAAAGCTTCTTCTGACGACGAAAAGATGATGGAATCATTGAAGAAAACATGGATAGTTAAGGTCAAGAATTTACAACAGAGAAAGCGAAATTTTGTCACGTCTTTTGTTAAACAATTAAAAGAGGAAATTGGGTTAACCTCATTTTTTGGCCGGTTTCCCCGGCACACGGCTTTAATGACCCATTTACCGTCGGGTGACGTGGAGCTGAATGTGTTATCAGCCAATTCTGATCAATTGAGCGCAATTCGTTGCATCGGTCTACGGTTACAGTTGGATGAATCAGATAAATCTGAAGAATTCGCCAAGTTTAACATGTTCAAAGACCATTTGATTGGAATATGTGATCATCTACTATCCATCTCATGCAGTAGCACGATTAGAATCAATCGATGGAAAAAAGATTTGGAAATTGTTCAAATGATGACCGAATCAATAACAAAAACAATGCAAAGTGAAATTCAGTTTTCAATCGATCCAGTTTGTATTGAGAAAGAAATTAAGTCGATGAATAATGATTATCAAGATAAACTTTGCCAATGGTCTAGGTTTATTATCTTGTGTTCAGAATCGGTAACCAAGGGACCCAGTTCTGAAAATATTCCCAGCCTAATTAATGATGATAATTTGAAACCGAAATTATTATTAGGAATATCTTTCTCTTCCAGCTGCGCAAAAATTGTTGAAATGATCAATACAATTAAAGAAGAAATTCGTAAAAATGAAGTCCCACAAGGTTTTCTGGTTACACAGGACCATGTGGACTGTTTAAATCGTCAAAAGTCTATCGTGAAATCATTAGACAGTTTAGTTGAAGAGATAAAAATTCAATTTTCACCCGACTGGATAGACATCAATTCATCAATAACTTGTGAATTTCAAGAATTGAACCGAAGAAATTGGACGATTATTGAAGAACTTGAATCGAGGATGTTGAAATCATTGCCGAGAACCAATTTACAGAACGAACCCAGCTCGTTGACAGAATTTAAAAAAATGATCGATAATGTGAAGTTATCCGTTAATGAAAGTTTAACAAAATTTAGTGATTTGTATTTGAAGAATAAGGTGTGTAATGATGATCAAGATATCGATTTATCAATTGTGAAAATGATTGATGAAGTCGATAAAATGGAAATGTGTATTGGAATAGATAAAATCGGAAATCAATTACAAACAATTATAGATGGTTTTAAAGCGATTCATAATCTTTCTTCATTGGAGGAGTTGAGAAGGAATATTAATGAAGAGTTTTTGCCTAATCTCAATCGATTGATGAATTTGAATCAAGAGTTTTCAATTTTATTGATTAATATTCATAATGTTTTGTTGGGTGCAACGGACGCTCTTATAACTGTGACTTCAAAGTTGATGACCGAAGGGTTCTGCAAGCCCAATGAGTCGATATGGGAAAAGAATAGTGATGAGGGACAGGGTTCACAGAACGAGAAAATAAATGACTTTGAAATGGCAGGTATGGATTCGGGAGGAACTGGAATGAATGATGTCAGTGATCAAATTGAGTCAGAATCACAAATCGAAGGTACAAACAAAGATCAGAAAAATGATGAGAACCAAGACAAAGACGTTGAAGATGAAGAAAACGGTATTGAGATGACTGAAGATTTCGAAGCCAAACTGCACGACAACAAAGAAGATAAGGAAAAGAATAAAAATGACGATGACAATGATAAAGAGGACGAGATGAAAGATCTAGAGGACAAAATGGGAGAAGTAGGTGAATCACCAGAAACCGATGTTAACAAAGATTCTTGGGATAAAGAAAATCCGGAAAAGGAGGAAGACAATAAGAACAATGATGAAGAGAAGAAAAAAATGAATGAGGACAAAAGAAATGGAGGTGTCTCTTCGAAAGAAAATGAAGTTGAAACGGTTGCAGACGATGAGGAAAAATGTGGTAATGACGAAGAAGAAAAATCAAAAGAAAAGGAAGAACCTATCTTACCGAATGAAAATGCAAACGAATGGGGAGAACAGGAGGGTGAGATGGAAAACAATGACGTTCAGGATGAAGAAAAAGAAAATGAGATGGATGCCATTGATCAATTTTGGGATGATGATGGATGCTTGGATGAAAACGAGGAAAATGGAGAATTGGATAATAAAATCAATCAAGACGAGGCAGGAATGGATAATGAAAACAATGAGGAAGACGAAAAAGATGTGGAAGGGGATGGCGAGACAAATGAAGACCCAGTTGAACTTGAAGATAATAGAATGAAGGATGAGAATCCAGAAGATAACACCGAATCTAATGATAACGATTTGACAGTCCAGGAACAAAATATTGTCGGCAGAAATGATTGCTCAAATGAGAAAGAAATGACATATGATATTCAAATGGACGCAGAAGAAATGTCGGGAGAAAATGATGACAACGGAGTCAATGGAAATGGAAATGGTTGCGATAATTTCAAGAACATGGAAAATTCAGAGAGCGGTCGCATTGATCAACAAGAATCGAAACATTCCGATGAAATACCACCAATGGAAAAGAACGAAAAGGAGATGTCGAAACCATCAGAGAATCGGAAATTGGGAAATGTTGACGAGAAATTCAAGCGAAAAGCTGATGTTGTGGACATGAAAGAAAAAGAGAACGATTGTAAAAGACAGAAATTGGCTGACAGTTATGCACATATCGACAAAAATGACAATGCTGATGAAGACGATGGTCGGGATGAAGAAGACCAGGTAATCGACGACGCTACAGCAAATCAAGAGCAGCGCATACCGGAAATTGATTATGACGGTGAGGATGATGATGATCAGCTGAACAAAGCGAAACAGGATCAGCGGGAAGAAGATGATTACAATGAAGACAAGACGTGTGTCAAAACGGAAGAGAACAAGAAAACAGACCCAAAACAATCGAACAACGATGATGACGCGAAGAAGGACGGTTGCGATTCTGTGGTGGTAGCAGAAAATCTTGAGACAGTCGCGGAAAAGTTGACATGGTTGAAAGTGGTGTCTCGAATTCAGTACCTGATAGGTGACCTGTGCGAGAATCTGCGAACAGTTCTCAACCCGACTAAGGCCAACGTGCTGGGCGGTGCGTTCAGTTCGGGTAAGAGAATCAATATGAAACGGTTGGTGCACATTTTGGCATCTGGAGACGATAGCAAAAATAATTTCTGGATGCGACGAATTCGGCCCCGTCAACGGGAATACCAGGTTATCATCGCTGTAGACAACTCAAAGTCGATGTCGTACAACGTCAGTGACCAAACTTTTTTCGAGAGTTTGGCTATCGTTTTAGAAGGACTGAAAATGCTTAAGGTAGGTCAGGTTGGGGTATGTAAGTTCGGAGACAGGGCCGAAGAAGTCGTGCCGCTCTACGAAACTTTCAGCACAGAAATTGGTGAAGAATTGATTGATAAATTCGACTTTACCGATCGCAGTTCGAAATTCGTGCCTATGCTCGAGCAGACTTTGAAGTTATTTGAAGAAAATCGTTGCCGAAATTCGTCGTCCACGTCTCAATTTCTAATCATTCTGTCCGACGGAAATCTATCGGAGGACGTTTCCGACCCGAAATTGGTGGGATTGATTCGTGAGGCGCACCACAGGGGCATCATGGTCGTTGTCGTGATTTTGGATCATCCGGATCAGAAGGAATCGATAACCAATCTAAAGATGGTCGTAGACGACGGAACAGATTTCGTACGGTTTCTCGATCATTTCCCCTTCCAGCATTTTATCGTGTTGCAAAACGTTGTTAAGTTACCCGTTCTGTTGTCCGATGCTCTTCGTCAGTGGTTCGCTTTGTCGTCAGGCGGAGATCGATACTCGACTCGATAGTGCATTCTTATTGTCTGAAATAAATTTTTGTAAAAAATAAATGAAGGATTTATTTCTGTATTTTTTGTGACAATCTTTGTTTAAATCGATTTTATTTTTTTAAAAATTGAGTATTTTCTGATATTGAAATTTTCTGATAAATATTTATTTTTTATTTGGTTGTTGAATACTTAAATTGAATTTCAATATATTTTATTTCAGTTTTTGATTTTTTTCTTTTTGTAAAAAATAAAAATTTCATCAATTATAAAATATTAAAATAATACAACTAACGTATGAAACGTTAGATTGTATCCCCTCTAGATAGTATATATAAAATTTTGAATATTGCAAATGGTTGGAAAAAAAACGAAAAATGATCAAATTTGTAGAAAAACTTGAAAATTTATAGACAGAACTAAAAGAACCATAAATTAATATTAAGAAATTAATAGATTTCGACGCTGCTGTCCATTTCAGTTAAGGTTCTATTATATACAATAGTTATTACTAAATATAAGCTAAATAGGTACAATTTGTGGAGTAATTTTCAATCATACTCTAAATCTTCGATTAATTCCCCATGGGGATTAGTCTCCCGAGGTACAAAAAATACCTGATGGGGTATTTATATCAAATACATCAGATGAAGAACTAATGGATTGAACTAATGGACCCATTAGATCTTCAAGCTCAGATCTTCCAAAAATTTTTGTCCAAGCTGTGTATCTTTGGCAATTAATAAATTTTCACTTTCTCTTAGAAAGCTTAACATAAAACTCTTTCTGATTAAATCTTTACTTAGGGCATCCATGAAGTGGAGAACCAAGTTTCAAGAACATCACTAGATGAAACTTTTACTTTCCCAGTTTTGGTTCTTTCCCAAGTATCACTCTGAAGCTATTGTCTAACCGGTGCACACAGACTAAATTTAAGAACCAAAATGTATCTCCAGGTTGCAATAATCCAGTTAGTCCTTCAGGAATAACACAATAAAGAATTCCTTTACATCCTTTGAAAGATGACTTCTAGCACTATCAAAAATCAGTAATATTTGATTAGGCATTACAGTAACAGCCGGAAACATATAATCGATCCATTTTTACAGGAGACTATAATTTATCCAAGACTTTAGAGCAGTTAAAAAAACAACATTGTTCTTTGTATAAATGGATTCGGATTTTCCTTTAATAATGAGTTGGCAACAGTTTTTTGCCGGTTACCGAAGCAGCACATATACCAGTCACTCGAAATCGCGATAGATTTTCAGAAAGAATTGTCACTTTATTAGCACCAATATGATAATTTGTAAAATGTGAATCATCATCAAGACCAAGTCGTGTGTTATTTTCTTGATGCTCTCGATTGCTTTGTTCATCATTTGTCGGACAATGAATTCAAGAGAAAATTCGTCACAATATTAGGATCGGTTTTCAATCTCAACAAAGTTAAGGTTGGTTATTTCTCCTTTATTTCCAGTCATAAAATTATTTTCGTTCCTATTTGCAGGTAGAAAATACAATGCAACATCGATCTTGCAAGATAAGTAGTGATCCAGTGAGAGAAAATATTCTTTATGTTGGTAGAGTAGAACTTATGAAGAAGGAGAGAGGTGCTAAAGATTCTATCAAGTATTTCAATTTTTTGATTATATTTTTAAAATAAATTAATGTTATTAAAATTGAGTTCTGTTACTCAAAGATTATTAATTTTTTATAATGGCTCTGTAACGGTTGTAACTTTTTTTTCCACTCTATCATATTTTTGAAAAGAAGGATAAAACTTATACCACGTTCAACAATTTATTCATCACTCAAATTACTTAACCATTTGGCTATTCTAATTGTCAACTTGTTTCTTCTCAAAATATTATCTAGCCACAAATGGCTGCTTTAAAAGTTGGCATTTCTAAATCTTTAACAAACAAATGGGCCCATTTAATAATCATCATTCGCGAAACTTTCTTTTTTTGCAACCTTTCGTCAAGAATTTTTTCAAAAAGCAGTTCTTTCAGCTCCTCAGAAATTAATTTACGGCCACCACCATCTAGACGTTGTCGTTTGCCATCGACATTACGAATTAGATATTTATTTCCAACCATTCCCGTAACGTTTTTCGATCAATTTTAAATATTTGGCTGGGAAGAAATTTGCTTCGGATGGCATAAAAAAACTAAACTGGATGATTTCTTTCCTGGAAAAGATCAAAAGTTTTATGATTATTATTATTATGTTATGTTATTATGTTTTTATTATTATTATTATTATTATTATTATTATTATTATTATTATTATTATTATTATTATTATTATTATTATTA
>JBBMKC010263650.1:0-19935 GCA_037834085.1 Bipalium vagum | reverse complement strand
GTTCTATGCGACTTTCATCAGAAAAAATCACCTCATTCCAAAAAGAAGGAAGCAGTTTGCTATAATCTCTGCACCACGTTGAACGATTTTTTATATGTCGCTCGTTTAAATATTGTTTCTTCGCTGCAATTCGTCCGGATAAGCCATACTTTTTCAGAATGCGATTCACAGTACTAAGTGAGTTAGTTTGGCTTATTTTCCAATTGATAAAAAGATCACGTGCTGTTTTATGGGGATTTTTCTTTGACATCCGAATAAGTGATCTTTCTGTATTTTTCGGTCTACGACGACTTTTATTTAAGTTTCTCATTCCTTGAAATATTGAGTTCATTTGAAATTTTCCTCTGGGACAAACCCTTTTTCAATTTCTTAATCACCAGTTTCCGAATATCTATGGTTATCTTAGCCATATTTAACAAAAGAATTTCTAAAATTAAAAATATATATTACTTAAGTATTAGCAAAATGTTACACATATAGATTTTACTTAAAAATTTAATTTATCCTTAAAATAGTTTATATATTTAAATGACATCAAAATGTAAAAAACGCCTTAACATAACAAATCTATTTTAATAATTATACAATAATCTTTTAAAATAATTTTTTAATGAGTTTTAAAGCTAACATGAACATATTTCTGAATCATATTTCAAATCATATTTCAAATCATAAAACTTTTAATATAACTCGTAATCTACAATTATTTCGATATTTACAGGTTGGCCCAAAATATATGGACGGCATTGTATTTAAAATGACATAATAAAACAATTACATAAATATATAAAATTTTTAATTTTTAAAAATTAATTTTTTTATGTTAAAAAATATTTTCCGCACAAAATTCATCACTAGAGTAACTCAAGTGTACGTTGGTACTCCTCTAGACCAAAATATAAGGAACACATTTTGCTACATAAAATGAAAAAAAATTTCTAAACATTTATTTTATCACATTTATAAATAAAATAAGCACAATAGATAAAATTATGAGTTACACATTCACCACATTTTTGATGATTTTGAAGTGATTAAAAATAAAATTAGATGACTTTTCAAATACCCAAGAAAATTTACGGGTTGCAAATTCCTTCCTTGGCAAGCTCTATCGACGGACAAACATTGAATTTTTGAAGAATATTTTGATTTAGTGTTTTTAATATTTTTTTATCACTAAAGACCAAATGACACTTTTTTTCAATTATTCTTGCGAGAAAACTTGTTGTAATTTGGTTCTCATTCCTGTCGATAACATCGATTACTAATTGGGTTTTAGGGTTGTTCATTTTATATTGTTCCTTTTGGATTAAACATATATTAGAATTTTTGCGTACATCATCAAATCGTTGATAAATTGAGAACATGGGTATTTGTCCAAAGCTTTGAAACATTCTTTAAAACCATATCTTAAAATAAATAACTTGCTGCTTTTTACGGTACCCAAAACTATCAAAACCGAATTATTGTTATGCTTGATATATGAGCTCTTATTATTTATTTCCTTCACCATATATTCAGTTTCCTTTAATCCAAGATGTCCGGCTAGATTTTGAAGTATACGGTTTCTAGGACTTTTGTCATTTGTGTTGCACTAAAAAATAAAAAATAACTTAAAAATTAAGCGCATCTTACCGTCACATTAAATTGTTTATTGGCGGCAAATAAAGTCATTGTGGAACATATGATATTGGATTGACATATTTCAAGTTTCTCATACAACATACACGTTAGGCTCTTCGTTTCAAACTGGAAACCATGACTATTGATCATGTAGCATTGAATGGCGCACTCAATCGAAGATCGCAATATCAGGAGTCGTGCATTCGTAGAAATACATGTTTCATTCAATTGGAATATTTTACTGGAATCAACCGTAAAAATAAATAAAGCCAAAAAAATAAGTAAAATCATTTCATGTGTCACAAAAATGAAGGACAATTTTAAAATTTGTAAATAAATAATTCTCAAGAAAGAAAGAAAATATTTTTGCATTTTTTATTGTTGTACATCTCCACAATTGTTTTACTTCCATGATTTGAATGAGGACCTCTAGCAAGGATATATTGATGAATTTCTACATTGAGGGAAATATTTAAATTCACTAAGCTAAAAGGAAGTGAAACATAAAACGGAAATCATAGAAATTTCATCCTTTCTATTAAGCTAATGCAAACAAGATAACAGTGATGAGAGCGTTTACATATCGACTCTCAAATATATATTTGAAAACATGAGGTTGGGTTATTATTAACCCTTACACTTTTATTCCTCACGTTTTGCTGTACATTGTTTGTTTTTAGATAAATCACATGGTTCTTAAAAAATATTATTGTTCTATGATAAGGGAACATTTCTCAAAGATTAGGTTTTGGTGTGCATCAATGTAATCAATAATATAGATATTTTCATTTATTCTCTTATTTATGTGAGACATAAGTATTTTGTTCCCTTTTATTATGAAATCATAAAAAATAAAACAATAATTATAATAAAGAGTGGTTAAGAAAACTCTGACATACTTATAAAGTTTTAGGAGATGTGTGCTCTTTTGTTATTTTATGGAAATCAGATTTGGTGTCAATAGTGGTTGGTAATGAAATTGTATTGGAAAATAAATCGTGGGCAAATAGTTAGAAGAAACAAATATTTCACAATGCAATATAGCTCAACAATTAGATGTATCTCGATCACCAGTGAAAAATGTTTTGGAAACTTCCGGTGTAAATGGGGTAATCATGCAAATAAAATTACCATATAGAATGTCCAAATACTGATGGGTAAGCTGAAATCTAATGCTAATATTTTTTGGTGTAGAAATTGATTTCCATCTGCCTATTTTGAATATTTATTGTAAGAATATATAATTTTAGAAAAATAGTGAATGCATCATAAACGGCTCACATAGGACTCATAGTTTAGGAAAGACTACCACGTCCAGTATAGTAAAATTTTTTATTTCATAACAGTACGTAAATAACATTACATATAACTAAAAACTTAATAAGGTAAAGTACACTGTGTTACTGAGCGGTCTGCTTGTTTGGTTGGTTCCATTAGCTTTGCAAAGCTGCTTGACAAACTTTTTTGAAGCTCACTGCAACATGGATTGGAACTGTCTGTTGATTTTGTAATTCCTTACCGGTTTTCTTTATTATTCCTTTCACTATTGACCAATATTCCTCAATTTGTCAAAATTCTTGGCTATTATTTGAATTACAATCTTTATGAACAAAGTATGACTTGTTTCTTATTGTAACACTTTATTTTAATTTCGTAGTGAAAACTTGCTATTGGAGTCAAAACTATTTTTTTACTTATGTTTTCTTGTCTAATAGTCTCTTTTCTAAGCAATCATCCAGATATATTTAGCCAAAATAAGAGAATTAACAATAACAGAATTAGAAAGAATTCTGATTCAGCGTGAAGTATTGTACAATCACAAGAATAGCTTCTCAACTTAAAATCACTAAATAGGCACTTAAACTCTAATTATAACTCCAACCTATATATATCCTGGTTTTTTTCCCATCTCTCCCTATTCCATTCATCATCATCCATATCCTGTATATAAACCTGTTATTCCTTATAATAATATAAACTCGAATTTTTACTCTAACTTAAATCATCCCCGTGGACAATTTTGCTATTTTCAATACCAATCAATCTCTTTCCCTCTACCTCTAATAAATAATCAATATGTCCATCAACGATCGAGACCTTTCAGTACTCCGATCATTAAGACTCCTCTCTTTCAAACTAATAATCAAATATTAAATAATAACGACTCAAAATTCAAAAATGGGGTACTGAATTATTCGTTGTTAATTAATAAATTAAAAAACGAAAATAGCAAAAACAATAATGATAATAAATTAAATAAATCTAATAAGAATAATAAAGTAATAAATAAAAACAACAACAACAACAACAATAATAATATTATTATTATTAATAATAGTAAAAATATTTATAATAAAAATAATTTTTAAAAAAATAATAAGAAAAGGAAGAAAATTTGAAAAAACAGAAGAAAATAATAAAGAAAATATTATCAATAATAATAACATTGAGCCAAAAAGGAATAGATTTTGAAATAAGAACAGTGTAAATATCAATATTACTTTGATATTTATGCAATATTTCTTTAACCACTTTTCTGATAACTTCTTAGAATTCCTGCTGCATTGTCCTTCATGTCTTTTAAAAACAAACGCTTGCTGTCCCGCATCTATTCTTTTAAACAATCTTAAATGCCCTAAAGACAAACTCTTCTCCATTTATTCTTCCATGCATTCTTCTTACTCTGTCTTTTCTGGGGTAAAAACCTTTGAATTCTTTCTCTCACTATTGGCTAAGAGACCATCTATTAAAATGACTTACCTAAGTAATTTATCTAACTTTAGCAATCTTGTAGATAATGCGGAGACTCCCGTCTTTAGGCCAACTAAATCAACCGAACCCTTCAAAAACTTCAATCCAACCAAAGCAATCAAAGCCTCAGAAATAATACCATTATAACATTGATTTTTATCATTTTTAGTGATCATTTATTGTTTCATTTTATGTACAAAAACAAATATAATTCTGTGTAATATTATTTATTTATTTGTTTCATGTAAGAGTTAAAACTCTGATTTTGATTTTAATAATTCCCCTTCTTATCTGATTAATTAATATAAAATATAAAATATAAAATAAAATATAAAATTATAGTAATAAAATAATATATAAAATATAAAAAAAATATTATTATAATTATAATTAATTAAAAATTAATCATTTTGATGATTAATATTGATATAAAATAATTGATAATATTTATATATAATAAAAATAATATTTGATATAAAATATTAGGAAAAATTTGTTTAGTAACATAAAGTTACTATAAATAGTTTTTTCAATAAAAATTTTAATAAATGTTACTATAAATAAATTTATAGTAAAAAATTTTAAGGTAAATTATAAAGATAGTAACATAAAGTTACTATAATTAAAAATACAGAAAAATAAAATAATATAAATACTGAAGTGTTTCAGTATCGAAGGACAAAATAAAAACGAACAAGAGAATCAGAAACCCGACGAATTCCAGATGAAAGCTAGAACGAACATTCAGAACAATATTCAGAACAATATTCGGAACTCCACTCTGAACTCTACGAACAGTAATCATACGTCTCAGGTTCTAGCATTCAAGAAAAAATAACCTTTAGTAAATTATTGTATTGCTATAAGATTATTAGATTTAAGATATATATAAATATATTTACTATATATTTTATATATTATCTACTTTTAATTTATTATTATTTACTTATCGTTTATTATTATTTGATTATCATTTAATTTTCGTTTTATTATTTTTCGGTCAAAATCGGTTTACAATATTTACTTATCAACTTTATTTCAAAATATGTTTACAACATATATTTTTTTTATAAACATACAATTTTCAATAATAACAAGTGCAGAAGAGAAGAATAATTCGATAATGATAACAATTGTCAGAAACACAATAGACACAATTTTCGACAATAACAAGTATACAAGGAGAAGAATAATTCGATAAAAATTGTCAGATACACAAATAATGTTAATTTATTGATAACGTTTCTCAGGCTGAACCGAAGTTACACCTTCTGACTGTCTGAACTGGTTGAGGTTGCACTTGTTGTTGGTCCTTCTGGTCCTGTTGTTTTTTGTCTTCGTAGTCTTCACATTATCTTTATTGAAATCATAAGTAATTTTACCTGTATCTTTATTTTTATTTTTTTCTTTTTATCTGTATATATACTTTTGGTCTTTAACGAATGGCTTAACTATCTTAATATGAAACAAAAAAATTAGGTAAAAAAATTAAGTGATTACCCTCACATTTAAATAAATTAGTGGCACCTAACTGTTTATAAAGAATATTAAAGAGATTTACACAAAAAAGTAGTACAATATAGTATTGATGAATATTTATTTTAAATATGTGTAGAAATAAAATAATAAAAGTCCTTAATTCAAATGTTTGCTATCTTCAAATTTATGACTTTTCTGTTTTCCGATTTTAATAATTTATAAATTTTTACAAATATTGATTTTTAAGATTTTATGACTTTAAAATTTTTTTAATTAAATAATTTTCATAATTTTATGATTTCACTATTTTATTATATAATTTATTTTTAAAAAACTGAAAATAATTATAATTATAAAACAAAAATTTAACTTTCAAATTAATTTTCCTATCTCAACTATAGGCCAATGGTTCCATTGTTAAAAGTAGGACAATATATACAGTGAAAAAAATAATCCCATGTATCATTATAACAATAATGAAGAAGCAGAGAAAGGAAACAATCACAGAATTTTCAATTTCATTTAATTCACTATTTATATTTTTTGGCTTAGATAAAGGATTTGAAAAAATATAGCTCCATTTATAAATTAAAATTTTATAAAAATAATAAACAAATCTGTGGTACTTAAATATTCCTAAAATTATAAAAAAAAATATAAATAAAAATAATTAAAAAATAATAATTAATAATTTGGTACATCATTATTTTATTTTTCTTCATGACTGAAATTCATACATGTACATGGATTAATGTTACATTATGATATCTTCACAGGCATTATTCTGAAACGGTGACAATAGAAACATTGAGAAATTTTCTTCTGGAAAAATATTTGTTTATCCAAAAGACTAAGCTCTATTAGTAGTGAGCTAATGGGAGCCATATACTAGAGATAGAAAAGTTGTAAAATTCATAGTTTTAGAAAGTGTCATCCTTGAATTGATAAGTGGAATGAAGTTTCTTTTAAAAAATTTGGATATTTTTTAAAACAACAATACAAAATTAAAAACAACGAGGAAGAAGACTTGAACAATACGCTATGTAATGTAGAAGGAAGATGACAAATTACGAAAGATAATTGAGAAGAACGAAGACGCGTTCATGGCTGATAAATATGATATTGGATGTACCCATCTGACAAATACGATAAAAACGAAAGGTAAACCAATTCATTTAGAACAAAAAAATAAACGAAAATATCAAAAATCTTAATGATAATAACATCATCAGAAAATAAAATTTCCCATAAAACACCACATTGATATGCTTTTGGAAAAAAGGAAGACATTCGGATTTGTCTTTTGAAGAAAATTTTTTAAAATACAAACGAAAGTTTATGATTTAGTTGATCAATTTAAACAAACGCAATTTTGAGAACATTAAAATCAAATAAGATTTACTTTTGAATAATGATGAGTTTTGAGAATAATAAAAAAATAATAGAAAAACAATACAAGAGGAAGAAATTTATGAATGAAACCTTTGAAGTGCTTAATAAATATTGGCCGGGATACCACAATTTAGGGTACCCTTATTTATTCAATTATTTAATATCATATTTTTTAAAAATAATTATTATTGTTAGTCTTTTATTTTACTATGAACGTTATTGTAACACTTAGCTCGTAAAGTTTACTGACCTCTTCACTTTTGTCAATACGTATACGCAAATGAATGAATCAAAACAATTACGAACAACACTATTACAAAAATAACAATAACAAACAAAATATCTCAAGTAATCCATAAAATGTCTTCAATCACAAAATTAAATGCTCAATAGTCGATCACACTAAAAATTCAATAATAATAATCAATTGAATAATTAAATCAAATATCAGTTAAATAATTTATTGTCAAAATTAAATTTAAAAAACAAAATGACAATACTCTCACCAGTTGTGACGACGACAGGTCCAAAGGGTGGTTTCCTAAGCCCAATCCGGTTCATTCAGAAACCCCCTAACAGCACAGGACCCGCCGTGAACTCCTGTCGTATAGAGGGCATAAATATTAATTTACATTTTTGAATCCTTGTGAATCTTCGGACAACAGTAACAAAATTTTGACTCTTCCGACAAAATAAACCAAACATTTTCTTGATCTCCCTGCGGATTCCAACTCCTTATATACCATTCTGGTCAGACAACTAATCAGTCGTAGACCATCTTGATTAATGGAGAATGTCATTTCCCTTTTTAGATAATAAATTACTAAGTCGGTGCTTCGTTGCGAACAATGATCTAATCTTGGCAATTTTGGTTCGCCATTGTCAAGATTTGATCGTTTTTATAAGATAATTAATTGCCCCTTTTTATTTTTAATTAAGTTGTACTTTATAATTATTTTTTTACTTCTGACCCTTTTGCAGTCTTAATAATTATAAATATTCTAGACCATTTTATGGTCTTTAACATAAATTTTACTAGGGTTAACAGGGATGTGTCCTTGGCTAACCCAACAAAATTTTGATAAATTCGAAACTGTTTAAAAATAAGATATAATTTATATTTTCTTCAACATTGACATCTTAAAATAGATATTTTTTAAAATGAATAAAGGCTAAAACTTTTTTACACATTTTAATTTTCCATTAGTATACTAAAGAACACTTAACTAATATTAAAACGAATCAAGACCAACAAGAAGGAAATTTCATAACATTTTAAAATTAATCTTTCTTATATTATTTAAAATATTTCATTAATTGTAAAATAACAATTATTTGTAAATTTAAATCAATAAGCTAATTTATTTTTTCCAACTCTTGTAAGTCAAATATAAAATTCTTTCATGCTCTATTTGATTACCTGATATTATATATTATCATGTCATCCTGTTTTGGAAATGTAATCTATTTGAATTTTCGAAAACGTTCTAATTTCTATTAAAAGAAAGAATTTCTTGAAAAATGTAGATTTACGTAAACTAAGTTCTTCAGGTATTATACGAAATGATAAGTTACAGAATTGGCATATTATTTTATTGAAAATATCAATTAAATTATGACCATTCAGAAAGACATTTCATGACTTTATTTTTAGATGAATCAATATTACTAAAAACACTTAAATTTATTTTCAGATCTTATTTTACTTAATGAAATTCTTTCATGATCTTATTAATTTATGTTAAAAATTCAATATAATACCAGGTCTAACATGTAAGCCATAATTAATTATATTAAAACAAATAAGGATCAGAAGACAGGAAAATTAATCTAAAAATAATTTAAGCACTCTTAAAAAAATTATCAAATAATAATAAACTTAAGTCTCATTAATCATTAAATATCCTTACAATTCAATTAATTCAATAACATTTTATCTTTAATTTTAGAACATTAAATACAATATCAAAAACTGATTAAATTTTAATTATTAAATTATCGATTATTTTATAAATTCAATCAATCAATTTAATAAAACTTATTCAAATGAGAAACTTGTGATTTATTCATCATTAAAATTCCTTCACGCATGATTTTATCACTTTGGACAACGTTGAAGATTTGACATAATTACCCAACTCACCCAAAGTTGACCAGACCGTTTGGGAGATGTTTTCGTCGTCTTTCAAGACACTGGAATCTATCTTATCATTTCTTTGCACGAAACCATTGAGAATGAACACCTAAACACATAAAAAGGAGAAGCGAAACCAAAAAACTAATCAAACTTTTATCGTTTCGCCTTTGTATTTGTAGGTGTAACAGTATGAGGGCATTTTAAATATCGTCACTTTTTCCGGTTTAGCAAGGCGACTTTCGAGCTTCTGGAAAGAATAATCTTAGAAATAAGCGAGCGAGGCTCGATTCGGTATTTTTCAAAACCTGTTTCAAGCCTGAGAAATTGTTATCGAACTCAAAGATCGGTAGGAACCATTGAAACTTGTCTGTAGGTGATAAGCGCTGATTAACGAGACAGAATTGTATTTGGTCCGAATATGATTCTACTTTTAGAAAAATAACTCCATTTTGTTTTTAATTTATTGATTTCCGTACTTTGCTTTATTGATTTATCCACATCTATTACTGGTTTGTCGAAATTTAACTGCTCGTACTTTTTCGACCACATCTCAACACACTCTTTGACAGTCATGATTTCGGAATTGATAGCAAAATTATCTTTTTCTTCATCGGATGCCTCCAAATAGGCCTTTTGAATCTGTTCTTCTTTCAGTTTCCGTAATTCGAAATTAGACATTAGTGATTTTTTGTATTCCATATCTTGGTAGTTATCATTGACTTTGGTTTCCAAATTGTTTAAAGGTTTAACTAGGTATGGGTATCGCTTTAAACATATTCCCGTAAATATTTTAGCATAACTTCTAATATGAACGTTCAAGGTCATCTATTTAAAATATTATTTAAAATGATTAGGTAAAACAATCAAAAAGAAAATTTATAATATTAATAAAAATAAAAATATATTGTACATTTAAAAACATATCCGTGGTAATTGGAAAAAAACAATAAATTTATTTATTTAACAAAAAGACTAATAAATTTTCCGTATATAGAATTAATTCGTTATATTAAATATTAAATCTTCTATGATTATAAATTGTTGCATAATTAAATATGAACATTAAATATTAAATTAATATTAAATATGAAATATGAAAATATTTAATTTGCTTTTCTAATTGATATTCAAATTTAGTTTTAAAATAAATAATAAAAAATAATCGCTAACATTACCCTTATCACTAAAACTTCACTTTAGAGAGCTCGACTGATACTTTTTGAAGAGGATATCCAGCCTGTGAACTGAAATCCATCGCTATTTCATTGGAGGAGAGATAAGACAGTGAGCCCGGAATCGCTGATTAAAGAAATTATCCATGCCAATAGTATATCTAGGAATCATCCAAAGATAATTAATAGTACCAAATCAAAGATTGAAAGAAGAGAATGGATAAATATGGCCGATAAAATCAGATGAAAAAAGCAATTCAAGACCCTGGTTAAGAAAACTATTGAGTACATTTAGAAAAATGATTCTGAAGTCTTGGAGGAATTAAAAAATATGTATATGTTGTGACTTGAGACCAGGCCAAAAAAGAGTTATGGAAAAAATTCAAAGAAAATTGAACAACCCTTTTTGAAAACCTGGAAACAAGATAGGCGGTAGACTTAAAATCAACGTTGAATAAGGAACCAATAGACTTGAGAAGAAATGACTAAGAAGTATCTTTTCCGCATATGAAGAGGTCAATTTCTTTGGAGGAAATTTATCAGAAAGTGAGATGATTTGAGTTTCTATTTCCAAACACCAGAAGAAGTATTCCAGTTTCTATAAAATACCTATATGTGATAAAGAACAAGAAAGCAACGTTTAAACAGACATATCAAAATCATCCAAAAATCAAATCTTCCTGGTTTTATAAATACAGTGTATCCGGAAGATATGAACTCTGATTGACTAAGTGGCGATTCAGGCTCTTATCCGGTCTGATGTCTTAAGTAACGCGTCAATCATTTTATCAGTCCAAACATAAACTTAGACCTACTCAAAAAGAAAGCGGTAGAATTACGTGTCTTTTTTGGTGCAATGTCCGACTGGAAGATTATGCTTTGGTTGTTACACTGGGAAGGAAAACACTAGATCCTCTTTATAGGAATAAGTTCTCGCACCAGATGTTACTTCTGGATCCCGCAAGGATTGAACTGAGTGTGAAGTAGAAGGAATTTTACAATTTTCTCATAAAAAAACATTCCAATATTTTCGAACAAATTGCTCTTATGCCATTCATTTTGCGGGAACTATCACTGCAAGGTGACAATGATTTTACGCATTTTGTTTACAAATATGCCATCGACTATTGTCTGAAGGATTGGGCTCTTTTGCAGCACCGAACTTGTATAGAATTAAGTTGGAGCTGGTCGTAGTGGTAGGTGGGATAAAATTTTTCCCAGTCCAGGAAATTAAAAAAAGAAACACATGAAGAACTGATCTCTATGTTCTCATTACTCGAGAACGAAAATGCGGATTCGAAGATGATCATGAATGCAGGGAGGAGGGGTATATCCTCTAAGGATCCAAAACGGTTCTTGTATAAGGTTAATAAGCCAGTGGCCGTGAAAATGAACTTGGATATATTGCTTTTTAGAATTATTTTAATCTTCAATTTTAAAGGTTTAATTTTTTTAATAAGTATTTTATTTATTTATTATTATTTATTATTATAATCATCACGGTTTGTGACTTTGGCAGACCAACAAAAGGAAAATGAAACAATTAGCTCCCCAAAAATGACCAAGAAGCAAATATGGTAATTTGTAGTTTTCTTGTCTTCAAACTGACTAGTTTAGAATCAGTATATAAGGAGAAGCATTTCCTCACAATCTCGCTCTGGAAAAATTTTCAAGAGTTTCATTAGCAAGATTTTAAAAGATTTTTAACGAAGATTTTTCAAGAATTTTATCGATTATTGACGAAGAATTCCTCTACCAAAGATTTATAGTAAAAAATTATTATAGTTGTACTTTTATTTAATGCAAAAAATTTTTCGTGGGATTGTGCTTAAGTTCCCCATCATAGAGTTATCTATAAAGCAACTGTAAAGGCTCAGCTGATAGTTCGGGATGCTGAAACGAAGACAAATCTTAAAATTGTTTTTATTTATAATTTTTCCTTAACATTAAATTGATTCGTATTTATTATTTGGTAATTATTATTTTAACATAATTTTTGTTTTAATTAATTGATTGTTTTAATTTAATTTTCAATTAACATTCTGTTTTGATTGATTTGATTGAATGAGAAATAAAGTTTGAGTAGGATGAAAAAATGCGCCCTAAATTCAAGAGAATCACGTATGCTTATAAGGTACAAGGTACAAACATAGCCAATCCCTACGCCCTTCGGCCTTCAGGGGATTTGGTATCATTCCTTCTTACGATGATTACCATACCTGTAGTATCGTACAATGTTTCCAATACCTGGCGAGCTTAAACCTCGTATTCCGTGTGTTTGCTACTGATTATTTAAGGCACATAGTTAAGGCAAGGTTTAAGGCTGGAAAGGATATAACGATGTCTCTTTGTCTGGACTGGCTAAGTGTCAGAAGAAAATGAGAAGTGAGTGTGGCGAGTACCAAGTGGATTAAGGTAAGGTTAAGCGTTAGGGCTTCGATGAAGAAAGACCTTGTTTGTGAGTTTTGCCTAATAGAGGGAGTTGTTCATCGTCGAATTAACACAAAACTTGGATCAGGAAAAGACTACTTATATGTATCTTTTTATATCAAATTATTTTTACTTTTTTATGTTCAGAAAATTAAAATAAATAAAATAATATTCCTATTATTTTCTAAACAGCAATTTTAAGTTGACATTAATTAAAATTTTCTCAATTTCTTTAGGATTCAATTTAGTTCAGTAAAACAAAATTATTTTAAATAATAAATATTTTACAATTCTTCCCCACAACGGTTGAGTATATAAAACGTGAGACTAAATTAATAAAAAAGAGAAAATATAAAAAAAATCTCCATTTCTCTTTATTTACATAATAAGGCGTAAATAATTGAAATGACCGCTGCGTTGTGAGAATAGTGAATAATTTGGCTATAAAAATCAAAGACGATATATATTTTCCATCTTCGCGAGTTAGTGTCTATTATAATTATCATTCAATTATAACTCTCACCGGATGCATTGACAGCCCATCATATTATGAGTGTTACACAACTTCCAATAGATCAGTTATTAGCGGAATTTATTCGCGTATAATTACTGAACTCGTTTCTACGTCGTCGCGAAAATATCTATGTATTGAGCGTCACCACTTAAAAAGGAAGTTATCAGGTAGCTCTTAGTGATGATAGTCGCATCTGGTGTGATCTTAACTGATCTTAATCATTGGAAGAACGATGCAACTGCCTACTGATCTTTAATTACAGTCTTAAATGGCATATTTGACAATTATTTACTTTTCCCAATCTCTTGGGAATAATTGAGATTTCTCCAGCATTTATCCGATGTATGGAGTTACCGATAAACTATTCGCTAATAGCTATAAATATTAATAATGAAAATAATAATAATATTTGTTATAATAATAAAAATAATGTTATTATTATTTGCGAAAAATTAATTTAAAATTATTAATTCTTTTAATTTGAATTAACTTCATAATAATAATTAAATAAGAATAATTAATAATTTAATTTCAAAACCGTAATTATTTATTTTTAATATTAATAAAAGAAAAACTTTAAACATTATCTAAATATAAAAAAATTACAAGATATTTATGGTTTTATTAAAGTTTAAAAATGTATTTGAAATTATTTTAAGAGAAAAATCAATATTAATGTTACATAAAAGTAAAAGAATAATTATAAAAAGAAATTTTATATAAATATATAAACATAAAAGAATAAGAAAATGAACCACTTTAGTTATACAAACAAAAATTAAAAAATTATATTATATATTATATTCAAAAGTAAGAATATGTAATTTATAATGAATTAAAAAAATTACAATATGCAATTTTTTAATAACATTAATTAATCTTTCATTTTTGGTGCTGTTAAAATAATAATATAGAAATTTAAATAAATCAATAAATAAATACATTTTTATATTAAATAAAATCAATAAATTATATAGAATAGAATATTGAAAATTCCATAGTTTGATAATTAAATGCTTTTGAAAAATACAATTTAAAGGTTAATAAAAATGTTAATTTTTTATATTAACCAAGTCGCACTATCTGACTCGTTTATTTTATCACAATTATGTTAAAATAACTCTTGCAAATAACTGACGCAGCAATAACATACACTTTATTGTTTTGCAACACACAACAATGACATTGCATGAAACGTCAATAACATTATCAAATATCACGTAATCGACCACGAATTACTCAATACTTCCACGAATATACCAAAGCAAATAATCTTCTACTACCACTCTCCCTTCTGATCAGCTTTCCGACAGATCAGTAATAATAAATAACACAATAAATAAATCGAAAATCAAATGTAACTAGTTAAGGTATTACAATTTTCAACCAAAAATAAAATTAAGAATAAACAGTTAATAAAAAAGATAAAAAAGGAACTGTTTCATCAATTTTATCATTTCTGAATTCTTGGGTCAAGGACGATTTTCTCAATGGATTTTTCGTCAGCAGAGCTCCATTGAACTCGGAATCTTAATGAACAAACAATGTGCATTATTTTTCGTAAAATTAGTAGTAAGCAATCATTTTCCAAATCCAAATGAAATCACTTTCGGTAAACAATCAATATTCAAGGTTTTATTCGATTACCAGTCAATTTTTAAATAATTCTTTTCGATTAAATTGAGAGCTGAAAGTCAGTGTACTAGTAGCAGCCCAAAAGTGGCTCAAAATAAATTCATTAAGGCTGCTAATGCTGAAAACAGTAACAAATTATAATTTATTTATCCCATTAGGTCTTTTAGGCTACAGATCTACAAAAAAAAAGTTATTTTATAAAAGATAAAAGGTATGTCCAAAAAGTCTTGTATAAAAAAGTCTTAAATAAAAAAATTAACCAGTACATTGTCTCCACATTTTCACTAGGGATCGAAAACATCCTTCGTATTCATTAGGCGTGATGAATTTTAGATTTTGAATTGGTTTTTCCTTAATCACATCAACAGTGGTATGAATACTGCCTTTCATGGAACATGTTATCTTTCCAAAAAGGAAGAAATCGCATGGTAATAGATCTGGAGGGTATATTGGATGAGGCATAAGCGCAACTTGCCGTTTCGACAAGAAATCGTTGATCAATAGCGACGCATGGGGTCTTGCATTATCGTGCAGAATATGAAACTCCCTTGATTGCCACAAATCTTGTCTTTTCTTTCGTAATTTTTCAAATAATCTCGTGAGAACATCTTTGTAAACATATTGGTTGACTGTTTGGCCTTCAGGAACAAATTAACCATTTAATGTCAAAAAAGGTGATTATCATGCACCTGATTATCGACTTTGACATTTGCTCGATATTAACGTTTTAACTTCATTCAAAAGTAATTTGACATTATTATTTGGTTGGCAGGAAATTAATGTCGTATTTTATATGATGTTCCCTAAGGTTTCAGTAACGATTTTTATTCATAAAGTAATTTCCACAATGACTCATGAAAATGAATCGTATCATTGAATTAAACTCTTACCTTTTCAACCAGAAATTGAGACAACATCCTCCTTTACCCGAAATGATTTGTCATTCAAAAATGTCGAGTAGCAGAATAGATCATCCTGAGGCTTCAACATACAGCATAGCTCAATATTTTGCCAAACTTAACATTCCTAAATCTAGTGTCTATAACATCATCAAGAACTACAAAGAAAGAGGCAACACTGTCAGAAAGAGCAGCTCATGAAAGCAAGCTAAAAAAATGACTCCACAAATGAAGAAAAAATTATTTGATGACAACTGCAAACAAAGGCCTGTCTCAAAGAGAAATGTCAACAAAAATTGATATTTCTCTTGGCTACGTTAATAAAATGTTGAAGGAAGAGGGAACCTCAGCCTATAAAAAACAAAAGAAGCCTCATGCTACTGAGAAGCAAATTGTTTCTCAGAAGCTGAGGATTGATCGCCTCTATAGAAAGGTTTTATCAATGGGTGACGGAAACCCCGGTTTTGTTCTTGATGATGAGAGTTACTTTACTCTATCTCATCATAGTATAGCTGGTAACAAGTATTATTATTCAACATAAAGAAAAAAAGCTAGCGGTGATGTGAAGTTCCATTCATACATTAAATATGAGCCGAATGTTCTGATTTGAATTTCTGTGAGTGATGCTGGAATTTCATAGCCAATCATTTGTCATTCAAATTTTGCTGTCAATAAAGAAATTTATTCTCAGAAATACGTTCGCCAGCGCCTTTTGACATTTCTGGACGCCAACCATGCTGATGGTACCTACATATTTTGGTCAGATTTGTCGTCAGCCCCATTACGCCAATCTCACCATCGCTACATTTGAGGAGCTAAAATAAATTTTGTACCAAAGAATATGAATCCTCGATGCTTACCGCACTTGCGACCCATTGAAGACTGTTGATTTATCCTAAAAGATAAAGTTTACCAGCACAATTGGCAAGTAAAAGACCTGGATCAACTCAAAAGAAGCATTAAATACTGTTTGAAAAAGTTAGATTTCACTGCTGTACGTGCCATGATGAGAGATATGAAAGTTAAGTTGAGAAAGATTAGAACCAATGGTCTTGATTCTTTGCTTCATTGACATTTTCTAATTCTCTGATGTCTGCTGTTTAATTTGTGCTGAAATTAAATTTTTGTAACTCGATTATTTAACTTTTATAGCAGGTATAACATCATTCAAAATTTCAAGTGAACACCCGTTATTTCAATTTACAAGTTTTTTTAAAGGAAACAAACATCAGGTCTATGAGTGAAAGCCTAATATTTTATAAGAGATAATAGCAATTTTGGAAGATTTTTTAAAAAACTTTGACCTTCATTTTCATCTTAATAAGATAAGGTTAAAAAAGATATTTTTATGTGGAGGGGCGGCTTGTCTTTTTTTCAAATTAAAAGATGATTTTGACAGGTCACTAACTAGTATTATTTTGTTACATGACAATGTTCGGCCGCATGTTTCGAAACTATATGCTACATACATAGAAATCTTTGGATGGGAAATCTTACATTACACACCGTATTCCTTAGATATCTTACCTTCGGATTTACATCTGTTCCGTTCCCTGTCGCATAGTCTAGGTGACCAGCAGTTTCGTTCTTATGATGACACCATAAAATGACTCGATTCTTGGATCTCCTCAAAAAATCAGGATTTTTTTCAAAATGGAATCCCTAGCCTGCCTGAAAGATGGGAGCAAGTAGTGGTAGCTGATGGACAATATTTCTAACAAAAAATGTATTTAATTCCTATAATAAATATTATTAATTTTAGTTTTTTCTTTTGATTGTTAAATCTTATTTTCGTAAGTTTTCTTTAATGATCAGAGTTATCACACATCTCTACCTATCGAAATCTGGTGAAACATTAAGTTGAAATATTTATGGTACTCAAATTGGTAAACACAAAAGAAAAATGGGATTTCCTTTGATTTAAAAGCCATCGCATTGATATTTGTTTTAAATCAAAGAGAAAAAATATATAATTCTTTTATTAATTAAATTGTGAAATGAAAAAATTATTAATAAATAAATAAGTTAATACAAAATGTTAATTTAATAGTTAAGTTAATAAAAAAATTGTCTTAGATTATAATTGATTTAAATAAACAACCGAATGACCTTTGGCAATTAAATAAATTTGCAATCGAAAATTGAAAATACGTGGAAACAGAAATTGAGTCTTTCACCAAATAGGTTAACAAACGATCACTTATTAAAAAGAGGACAATTTAGATAATTAAAAAATAATTGAACTTTTACGCTATCCCCATGCTTGGGCATTAAACCTTCCTACTACCTCATGTTACCCTTAATTCAACATTTTTAGTAGGAAAAAGTTTTATTCTTTTAAAATGATTTTTATGCTATTCTGGAGTTCTTAGATTGTTTAAAACCAATTTGCCAACCATTGATGAGACTGTTTAAAATAATTGCTCGTTAACCGATATTTTTTGTGATGAAACTAGTGGACGGTTATTTTATTTTTCAAAGATTTTAATCAGAAGGCAGCGTCATTCGAACAGTGTCAAATAAATTAAATAATACAATGAACAATTCTGTCAACTTGGATTCATTTTATGTTAGTCAAAAACTAATATCTGACGTTTATGATCGGTTATCTAATTGGAACGTCTGTGATTATTTTCTGTAGTTCATCAGTAAATCTTTTTATTTGATTATTTCTGGTTCTTTTTTAAGATTAATCTTTTTCTTTTGAGATTAATCTATTTCCTAGTGTACCCTACTAATTATCAAAACAGTTCACATCATTGACTTTGAAATATCTGTTTTTTCGTTAATGAAACTTGTTATTAATATGGATAATTATTAATCTAGCCTCATTCTTTATTATTGTATGTCTGTCATAATCAAATTGTTTTCAAAATAATATGTGAAGACAGTAAATTTTATTGATATCCCAAAAACGTTTTCATTCAAATATTTATGAAGACTTTTGTATATTATACTTATTCTCCTTATGCTTATTATATTGGGTTGAGCAAAAAGGTGAAAAATTCAAAATCGATTTTTATTATAAAAAATGTTATTTAACAATATATGCACCATTAAACTCAACGACTTTTCGCCATCTCTGGTTTTAGATCGATAAATTCTCTTAGGTGATTTTGACAGTCCTTTACAGAACTGAAATTGTAAGGATCGGAATAAATAAAAATCTGATGATCGCAGATCTGGTGAATAAGGTGGGTGGGGCAAAACATCCTAGCCAAATTGCAATAACTATTGCCGTGTCTGTAAAGAAACATGTGGTCTCTTGTTATCTTGTTGAATTTATTATTATTATTTATTGCTCAATCCAGGTCGATTTTCTTTTATCATGGCTTCATATTATCTAGCTGGGTTCAGTTCTTACTAAAATCGATTGTTTCATTTTGTTCAATCAACTTTTAATAGAGAATTTCTTTCCAGTCCCACCAATTACACATGAATACTTTTTTGGGTGAAATTTTTTTACTGCTGTGGTTTGATGGTGGTGTTCACCTCATTTTCCCCAAGATCTTTTTGCCTATGATATAAGTTCCTGTAATAAGTTTTTTTGAAAATATGTCTTTAATCATTTCGCTTGAGCAATAAATTGTACATTGATATTCAATCGATTAAATTTTTTTCATTTAAATAGTGTGCCACCCAAATATTGTAACGAAACACATAACCCATGTTAAGCAAATGATTTAAAATGGGCTTTTGAGATACATTGATAAAACTCTCAAGGTCACTCTCTGTGAACAATGCTCTTCCTGAGCGTTCATCATCTTCATACGTTTTATCACTGACAGGAACTTATAATTTATTACTGTTTTAAAAGTTCTTAACCCTGTTCAATATTTAGGGTATCAAATTTAACCTGACTCCAAAATCTTAGGTGGTGCAAATCAAAACAATCAGTAAAGC
>JBBMKC010263542.1:0-19936 GCA_037834085.1 Bipalium vagum | reverse complement strand
ATAATTATTACTAATACATATTAATACTATTTATCCTATTTATTAATATTATTATTCATATATATTTATCATTATTATACCTATTTCATTTATTTTTAATTATTTCTTATTATATTTATTATTAGTTAATTATCACTTTATTTTTTTAATATTTTATCAATCAAATTCGATTTTACATTTAATACATATATATTACATTCACATAACAATATGACACATAACAATAAAAACAATAAAACACAAATGGATCACAAGTATGTTACAAGTTTATAAGTTTCAAATAAATCAATTTATTGATTGACCGATGGTTTTGGGATTGCTCAATTCTTGGACGCTGCTCCTTGTGGATTTAGACTTGGTCGTAGTCTCCACAAATATATTTTTTTATATTCAAAAATAAACGTATTCTAGAAATTTTCTTTTACTTAAAAATAATTTAAGTTCAATTTATTTTTAAAAATTTTTGAGTATTATTATTACCCACTATTATCAATTTTCATTTTAGTTCACTAACATGGTTATAGTAAACTTAATGGTAATAAAAGATTTTTGGAGTTAAATTAATGAAGTTGTCTATTATATTGAAATATTAACAATATCATGCAATTAAAATGTTATTTCTGTATGTTTCCGACCTTGGAATCCTAAGACTTCAGGATCACCGAAAATATTTAATTCACTAGATTTTATATTTCTCATAAAAATGATATTAAGTACATGATTTCCTTTTTTATTTACCGTAATATATTATTTATTACTTTAAATTAATACTACTATAATATTTAATTTATTCCAATTTGAAAATATAATGGAATAAAAAGGTATTAGGAATTTAATTATGATTTATAAATATTTATTGATTAATTTCTTAGTACTTTTTATTAAAAATTCTTTTTTATGTTTAGATTCATACAAGATAACAATATAAAATTTTCCTTTAAATTCTCAACTTAACATATTTAAAGTTAAATAATTTTAATAACAATATCTAAAATAAATTATTTACATTATTCCTAAATAAGAAATGCCAAATTTTGTTTAAATTTTTTAAATTTATAAAATCTTACAGCAGCAAACAAATAATTTTAAAAAATATTTTGCCTAACGTTAACTATTAAAATTGCATTATTGGAATTTATCTCTAAAAATATTATAAGATAGGCATTTTTATCATATAATTATGAGTAAAAAGCAAGAGTGTTAGTTTTATGAATATTTAAATATCCTTTGTTTCTAAATGATAGTTTATATCTCTTCAACTTAATTAATTTTAAAATTTTTTTTGTTATTTGTAGTTGGTGCAGTAACGGAAGAAGATTTTGAATTGGCATTTGAACAAACTACAGAACTTGAGGCATTCTTAATATTGTTATTTTTAAAACATGTGACCGTGATGATTTAGATTGGAACTTTAAGAGAACTCAAAGAAAACTTAAATAGTATAAATGGAAAGCTCCATTCAGATGATTGGCAGCAAAGAGTTGAAAATGTATCATATAAATATTGTAGTTTTAAATCTTAATAACTTCATTAGCTTCGACTATTGCGAGGCGTAGTGAAAGCTAACAAATTCACAGTTGACGATATTGTACAGAATATTAAACCAATTGACATAGAACTGAAGAGCTGTATTAGTGATTTGAGATCTCAAGTTGTCCGAGAAGCTTGTATAACTGTAGCGTAAGTATCTGGCTTTTATTAAGTATTCTTCATAAGTCATTTGAAGTTTTCTCTCAAAAGAAATCAAAAACAAATTAGATTATTTCCTGGAACAACTCATTGAGAATCTGATGAATTTAGTACCGAACGGAGTTCGGATCATGTCCACCAGTGGAAAGATTGCTCTGAAATACATTGTATATGTAACAAAAAAATGTTTCATCCAAGATTTTGTGTTCAGTTTATGTTCTTTTAGAATACAAACAGTGTACGGATCCTTCCATTTTTTATAACCTCAATGACAACATCAAAGTCGACCGCACTGAGACAGTATTCGTGCGAACTGATTAAAATCATCTGTGAGAACTGGAACGTAAAATATCTGGAAAAGAGTTCGACCAATATTGCGGAGGCTTTGAAAAAGGGTGTGAACGATGCTGATGAACAGGCGCGCGCTCACTCTCGAGAGTAACCATCTTGTTCTCATGGTCTTTGATTTGATTGATTTTTCTGAAATCCAATTAGAGCGTTCTGCTGGTTCGATTCTAAGTTTCCCAAACTGGCTGAAAAGTTGCTGCAAAGCTTGGATTCGACTAAACAAAAAGCTCTGCAAAAAGAGCTATCTCTCTTCAAAGGCGATGAACCCGACAACGCATTCAAAATTCCTTCAGCCACCGTTACTAAAGCGTTGGCCAGAACCACTGCTAAGCCCGTCAACACTGCGAGCCGATATCGAATAAACTCGGCCAAAAGCGAAAACCAATCAGGTAAGAGTTTGATCTCTTTTCTCGTAAAAATATTTAACTCCTCATTTTTTTATCCGGTTTTTTGGTATTCATGACTGTTCTTTTAACATAAATATCACATTTCTCAATCGACTTTGTCTTGTTCTAACTTTGCTTGTGTTTTTAATTATAAGGAAATCACGTTTCACACATTCCGAACATCTTATTTCAGTATTTAATCAAAATATTTATCTATAAAATTCTTATTTTCTATTTTCACGTTGTATCATTAATAATTTAGTCATTTTTGAACTTAAATTTTGAACACGGAAAAAGAAAATCAGTCTATAAAACACTTTTGTCTTCATTTCAAAAAGAAAAAAATAATGCAGATCCTTAAAATGCTTATTTACCTAATTGATTTCTTTTTTTTATAACATAAACGGTTTGGTTTTGTGTCCCAAGGAATTTTTTTAATGACAACATGAAGACTGATTTCTGTTTCTATTGCACTATTTTGTCAACAGCTGTTGTTATCAAATAAAAGGTCCATCACCACCGATTAATTATGAGATCAATTATTTTGACAATTAAATTAACTTTTATTAATTTATCAATCACTTATTAAAAATCACTCTAGCAGACATTTTTCTTTCAAAATTGTCACTTCTTAAATGTTACTTGCTTTTCTGAAAATCCAATCATCAACTTCGGCACTATTTTGACTCTTTTTCATTGAACTTTGGAAATTTGCTCAAGATATTATCCAAAAAGTAGCGTTTTTCAATTTGATCTTTATAAAAACTAATCAGCAATAAACAAAAGATAACATAATTGAACATCTATTGATTAAAATCCAAATAGTTGTGCTAAGGTATTGTACAAAAAACCAATCTAAGAAACCAATAGTCAGTTTTTTCGAATTTCGAAACACTTCTCAGATCAGTTTTGTTATATTTGTGTTTTAATTTGATGATCAGTGAAGGGGTTTCGTCGAAAAGGATAGTTGACAAATAGTCAAGTTTTCTTTTCTTTAATATGATTAGATTTCTTAGTTAAAAATTTAGTACTTTTTTCTTTTTTATGATTTACTAAGAAGATTTATCAGATGTGATTGATTATGAACGAAATTCAGTGTGTCACTGTGCTGCAATCCAGTTTGTTATGGAATTCCTTTCTGTGATATGTCTGAGTGAAAGTACTTTGTACTAGAGCGAATAAAGGGTTGATAAGTTCAGATGCATTGGTATTTACCGATATGGCACAAATCACGTTGATGAATCAATAATATCATCAATTTTTTTATGATATATTTTATTAAATATTAATTTTTCGTAGCCCTTTTTTATTGGTCTAGTCACATTAATTATTATTTATTGATATATTTGAAGTTTGTCGATTGTTCTTTGAAAAATCGTTCAATTCGTTGAAGTTTCTGATTAATTCTTCCTCAAGAAAAAAGAGAATCTCTTCACAGGCTTACACCTTTCCTGCATGGGTAGGTGAACAAGACGACTCATTTCATCTTTGAATAAGATTAATATTGAAAAAAAATTCTTTTTTATGTGACAATTTTCTCTTCTTGACAAATCTTACAATGCAGTCGCATAACCTGTAATACAACTTGATATTTCTTGAAAAAAAATCTTGTTACTTTTGCCTTGGTGTATTAATTTTTTTTAATGTTTTCTATCTCTTTGTCCTTGCTCTCATAATATCTTTCTTTCATCAGTACTAACTGGATGAAATAATAATCAGATCGAACCAGTCTCCAATTTTTTTATCACTGATTTTCAATATACATCTTAACTCAGATTGATGAAAGTAAACCATTATAAATCAATAACACCAACTGTCTATCCCATTGTCTCAATCCAGAGTTATAAATAGGACGGATTTCATATGCAAAATAATTGATGCCAACACATTTTTTTCGTATACTTTTTCAATTATAATAATGACTGAAAATGCATAAATTATTGGTTCTTGTTTTCTACAGAGAAATAATTAATAATATTGTACTTTTTTTCATTCAGCAAATAATTCTAGTGAGCACCTTTATTCTAAGCCACAATCAAACTTTGGATGGCGTTCTGGTAGGTGGCACACGATGATTGCAATTAACTATAATTTCTTTAATCACCACTTTATTATTATTGTTATGTTATTCATGTTGTGTTGTATTTGGAATTGTGTTCACTGAATTATAACTATTATAACGATTTTTCGCCATCTCTGTTCGTTGTAAAATTTCTAACTAATTTTCAAACGTTAATTATCTCTTTTTAGCAAAGCCTAAAGTTGTCAGTGCAAGAGTTGATACTGGTGATTCCAGAGGAAGGCATCCAAAAGTTTCCCAATCACAACGTAATTCTTAACTTTTAATAATTTTATTAATAATTTTAATTTTATTTATTTTTAATCTTTTTTATTGGCACAATGATTATTAAAGTTTTATTGATGATCGTTAAAATTTTGTTATTATTAAAAATATTTTTAATAATATATTACTAAATATTAATAAGAATATTATTAATATATTAAGTAGGTTATTTTTATAATTTCAAAATATTAATTTTTGTTTTTATTAATTGAATAAGAGATTATTTTCATTAGACATTTTCTACCAATTAACATTTTGTAAACTACTCTTCGCTTTCCTTATTTTCTAAAAAAATTTGCGAATTATTTTTTATTTATTTCAAAGATTGACATTGAAATTCAATCTTAAATGACATTGCCGAAATAGAAAATTAATTTTTCTGTGTTGTCATTATATAATGAATTGAAATGGAAAGTCTTAATTTTTTGGATTCTGGACTAAATGAAAATCGCTTTGTTTATCAATCCATTTTTTTAAATAATCGATTATAAAATAAGTAGTTTCTCGTGATCCTCTCAAATTTTTCATTACCATGATCAATGATTTAGTTTTAAAAGTTTTCTATTGATTTATTTCTTATAAAAATTGAAATTATCTTTATTATTATTTGTTTAATTTATTATTTTTTTCTTTACAAGACAATTGATTTATAATAATATTTTTGGCAAAATTGATGAAAATATTTTCATTCTTGGAACATTAAGTCGATAAAATAAATTTTGTCAATTAATTTACTGTTGGAAACAGTTCATAAAGACGATTATGATCCGATCCATGTTCTAACAACTGGAGATTGGGAACTAGCCAGCAGCTTCATCAAGCCTGGCCTTCGATATGTGAGCAGTTCCGATAATGTCAAATCATGTAAATCAAACTTCTTAATTTGCGTTTGGTTTTTTTACTGTTTGTTCTAATTCCTACCCATCATTTAAAATTACATTTCCAAATGGAATTTATACGGCTTTAACTTCTTAGTAATGATATTTTCATGTTTCACAGCCTCCACTCGAGAACCATCTCCAAGCTGCAAGTCTGGTTACATTACTTATTCAAACGGTGCAAACGATTACAAATACACAAATAATTTCCAGAAAAAAGCCTCCCCTAATACGTACAGCAGTTTACGATATAAAGGTTTTTTCGTGTGTACTATCAAAATCATTCCAATTAATACATCCTTTTCATTTAAGATGCTTTTGAAAGTCAAGTTGTTGAGGGAGTAAGATTTTCTTTTTAAATATTTTAAAATATTTTTGCTTAATAATATTTTCGAAAAATCGATATTTTTTTCTATTTTTAACAATTGAAACTATTAATCGATTTAAACTCTAACCGAAAATACTGTGCTTTAATTAATGGAAATCCATTTTTCTTAAAAAAACAATTCGTCAATTTCTTTCAATCAATTATAAAAAATTTCCTAATGAAATTAAATCATTTTGTGCTCAGTTGAAAAAAACCCGCAGAAACAGTCACGAACCTTACCAGTCGGACGATAATACCAGTGAAACTTCATCCGTTGTGTCCGACCAATTGCCTTCATTTCATGTAAGACACATTGCGTTATTGGTTGCGTGAATTTCTTTTTTTCTTCGATTTGCAGGACATTATTGTGTTATTGAATAGCAAAAATTGGAATGAACGCAAACGAGGATTGAGTAAAACAGAAAAATACATTCTGGACGTTCCTTTGAAGTTTGTTTGATTAATTTTAATCGATTTTGAAATATTAATCTATTTAATGGTTAATCTAATCAATGGTTATTTCCACTAGTGTTACTTGTGTTTAGGCGATCGTCATATTAAGGTTCAATAAAAACGTAAAATAGATTGGTAAAAATGTGACCATGATTCTTTATATAAGTTCTATCTCTAAATTTTGAAAACGACTTTGAGAATGACAGAATTATCGATTTTATAATTATCATTTATTTTTAAAGAAATCATTAACTTTAATATTTATTTATAAAAATATTTCTTGATTTTTAAAAAAAACTTCAGTTTTTGGGATTTATTTACAATTATCAAATTGTCTTTTTTCTTTTATACAGTTAAACCTCTTTATAACGACACCACTCGGGAACGGCCAAACTATTGTTATATAGAGGTTCCACTATATATATATATATATCAAATTTAGTCAAAGTTAAATAGTAAAAAGTTTTTAAAAAATCAATATTTTTATAAAAGTTATTTATAATCGATAAACGACAGTTGAATGAATAATGAGTGAATTGTTTCGTTATTTTTTTAAATTAAAATCTTTGTTATTGTTTAATTTAATGAATTCCATCGAATTCCATTTTTATTACCATTTAAATGATTGCATCTTAATTTAATTCGATTGACGAACTTAATTAAAATTTGCTCATCTATTAGTGAAATTGTCATTATATATGTACAATATTTATTATTATTAATATCATTATCAAAATGATAAAAATTATTAATATATTAAGTATGTTTTTTTATAATTTCAAAATACTTTCTTTTGTTTTTTAAAAATAATAATAATAATTTTTTCCACTGAACTCACTTCTATCATATCAAATGTTAATTGATTATTTCAAGAGCATGGATTCAATGTATTTAAATGCGCAATGTAAGCATAATAAACTGAATTATTTAGATATCATTATGAATATATTTTTTGATCTTTTCATTCATCATTATCGTCATTAATTTTTTGTATTCATTTTTTGTATTGTATTTAGTTTCTGTGTAAGAACCACTTTCCATTGTGATCTTTTTCATATGTCAACGAGGTCAACGGTGTAAATTCTGAAAAATAAATTTTATGCTTTAGTCAATATGTGATTGAAATTTACGCTTATCAGATTTAAAAAAATAATTATAATAACTTACAATAATTTTCTTCCCATGCCTTCTCGGAATTAATACGATTGATATTTTTTTTTGTTCGTATGAGTTCGGTGGAGAACATTAAATGTGTTGTTTTCTTTTGATAATTTCATGTTTTAAACAACATTCCTACTAAATTCTTAAACTATTTCGAAGAAAATTTTCAAATTCTTTGATTAAATAACTACATTTTTAAAGATTATTATTTTAAAGGAATGCAAATCTCTGGAATGTTTTAGATGACCACATTCTCGTTATTAAAAAAATTCATTTTCTTTCAATATGTTACGTAAATTTTCCTAATTGATTTCTTCATTATTGAATAATTATTATGTTGACGTAAAGGATAAGTGGTCAATTATCAAAGAGATATTTTCTTTATTTTTACCTTATTGAAATGTCTCCAATTTGTTATGGATTGTGAAAATAGATTTTTAAAATGTTTTGCTTCCTAAAATTTCATTTTTTTCATATTTAATTTCCATTTTAGACCATCTGAAAGGCAAACCCTGAAAAATATATTCAATGATATGTTTTTAGAAAATCAAAGTGCGGTAAGATAATGCGTGATTTTTGTAAATTGTTTATTTTAGATAAATTAATTGATAATCGATAACAATTTTGATCTCATTCATTAATAACACAATTCCAATAAAGTTACACTTCATTTTGATAAAGTGCTCTGACCACACACATTTTTGAGTGGTGATAGCACTATTTATTGGTTTTGATTATGTTTAAAGAAAAGAGATTTGCAAAATAAGAAAAAGAATACACGTTGGTCAATATCAAATAGTTTTTTTGTCGATTTTTTTATTAAGTTAAAATAAAAATTTTTCAGATCAAAAATCAATTGTTGTTATTGATCACTATTTCCTTTTTGTTAAAGAAATATAAATAAAATTAAAAATATAAAAATATTTTTTAAAGGTATTATTATTAAGTTAATATTAATATTTTGTTTAATTTATTTTACAATTATTATTATTATTAATATTATATATATCATTTATTTTATTATTATTATACATAAAAATTAAATCTGAAATGAATTAAGAACATTTTTATAACGTTATTATTGAACTGTTTCCAAAATAATTAGTTTTTATTTCATTCACATCAATTATTGAGTCATAACTTTATTGTTGAGAATATATTTTTCAGATGATTTAATCATTAATTGTTTTCAGAATTAATAGTTTAATATATTTAATTTAAAAATTAAGAATAATAATTATTTTCTTGTGATGTATATTTTAATGTAATTTTTTTACTAAAATTATAAATATCTTTAAATTCCACTTTTGAAAAATTTTGAAAATCAATTTTATAGATTGATTGAATTCATTTTGATAATTTTATTATAAACATTAGAACCATATAGAATAATGACGCTGAATCTTATGATTCAAATAATTTAAAGTCTGCTTAATGTCATTTTCTTATCATTTATCTTCATTTGTGCTGTTTTATTTTTGTCAGAATTCATATTCCTTTTTTTTGATAATTATTTTACACCTTTCCATAAAATATATTTATATATTGAAAAATCAGGTTATCAAGAGATTCTTAATTGTATTGTACGCATTTATCGATAAGTGTCATGGTCATCTTTCTGATTGGCTTTATCCTTTGTTGATAAAGCTTTTGGGGGTGCAGGCAAACGAAAGAGTGAAAAGTTGTAAATTGGAAGTTCAGAAAATACTCAATCTTTTGATGTATAATTTTTTTATTGTGACTTGAAATTTCTCATCATCATTCATTACAGAGAGCATTTCAGTCCAAACCCAATGTTTATGCTTTGTTGTAAATTTGTTACTGATAAGTCCAACGAATCTACAATTAAAGTTCGAATTTGTCTTCTTGAGTATATGAAAAGCATTCTTTCATTTGCACAACCAAGTCTCCTCGATACTAATAGTCCTGATCTTGGTCCGACATTAGCTAATATTCTCTTTTGGACAGTAGAAACCAAATCTACCGATCTTCGTAAAGTGACGTTATTTGATATTAACTAATACAAAGCTAAAACTAAAATTTTTAGGTCTCTAGCAATATCGTAATTAAGTTGTTTGATCTTAATTCTGCTCAGTTCTCCAGATTATTAAAAGTGTTACCAAGTAACTTTCAAGATAGAGCTACTAATATTTTAAATGCTTACATATCCTCGCAATATACATCAAAAGACCATACAGAGACCGCATCTGATGTTGGTGATAGCAGGTATAATTTTTTAATATTTATTTTAATATTAAAATAAATATTTCTGTCAATTAAATGACACTTAATAATTATTTTAATAAGTTTTAATGGATTTCTAGTGATAAACTGATATATAATTATTATTTTAGTAATTATTAGTATTATGATTATTATTAGTTTATATATTTTTTGAATTTTTATTGTATTATTAATTTTTATGTTTTAAAATGTAGTTTTTTGTTTCTGGTAATGTGTACAAGGTTTATCCAAAAAATCGATTATTACATTCACAATTTATGTGTTTTGTCCAGATATTTCCTCTTTTTTAACAGCATTGTTTCAATAAATATATAAATTGTCTAAAGGAGTCTTTCATCAACTGTTCTGTTTTAATCCGACAGAAGTAACAAATATTGCCACCCTATTTTTCCTCATTTTCCTTACATTTCTTTTAATTGACTTATTTAAAAGAAACTCTCGGTTATATCTTTCGATATTCAGATCATAAGATGCAGTGGCTTCTTAGAATCTAAAAAACTTTAAGGGAAACTTTAATTGTTATCCATTATATTTGTTTTATAATAATTTACTATCTTTCGTGTCTGGTAAATATCGAATTTTTACTAATACTGAAGTTTATGGTGATCAAACAGGCCTGAATTTGATTATATTTGAGTTGACGAGATTTTTTGATAATTATTAAAATATCAGAATTTCATTGATTAATTTCATTTATCAATTATTTGTTTAAAACAATATATTCCCATAAAAGTCGTGGTTGTAGTCACATCGTCTCAGCATTTGTTTACATTTTAAACTGTTCAAATAATTTTTATATTCAGAAATAATCTCCTTGAATATTAAAAAATATTGATTATTTTTAAAACCAACAATGTAAAAGAAGTTTATGTTTTATTATGCTCTAAATTATGAAATTTTTTTATAAAAACCAATAATCACTCCGCAATGGTCATCCTTAAATTTTAAAAAAGGACATTAATCTTTATTAATCTATTTAACCAGAACCATTTTAAAAAAGAATTTATGTATTTTAGGGTAAATACTATTTTATTTACAGGCTGTATCTGTGATTTTTCTTCCTTTTGAATTTGAAGAAGAGAAAATTTATAGCACCAGACTTTCTTAGATAGATAAATCAATCATTAAACAACGAGTCTATATTAATTAAGAGATGATCGTTTGTCTTAATAATACAAAATTAAATGATTTGGTAAAATTAGGCACTGGCAAAAATGATGGAGAAATTTTAATTAGTTCTTCTAATGCAGTTTTCAGTGAAAGTTTGTTAATTATTTTGTGAATCTAAGACAAATATTTCATCACAGCAAAGAATTCTTACTTAATTTTTTCATTCATTATTTAAATGGATTGCGACTTGTGCCACTTTATTGCAAAACCACACAGAGGAATTGTCATTTAGTTGGTTGTAAATTAATAATATGTAAAAATATTTTCATAATAATCACAGTAATAATTACAATTACACACTTCACTTTGGTGTACCATAATAACAATAATGATAATGATGATCATTATCCTACTAAAATAATAATAGCACTTAAAGTATTAATAAAAATAATAATTTGGTACATAATTTCGTTGACATCTCTAGAATATCTGAGAAATCATCGAGTGGATTTAATAGATCCAATTCTTTCCATCATAAAACAACAAAGGGTTATAGTGTTAAGAAAACAATTTCTAATAGCACATATGGTTCTCATAATTCCAATACATCATCAACTTCATTTCACAAAAGGTTAGTGGATGGTAGAAATGTTGTGAATGCTAATTTAGATTTTTTCCATTTCTTTGTTGTGCGTCAATGTGTATTTTGGCATGGATTAATTTTGTAATTTATTTTTAGAAAAATCCTTAATATATTGAATTTTAAAAAATTATTTTCGAAAGCACGTGTTTGATTATTTTGTCATAGGCTACCCAAATCGAAAATCGATTCCGATAGAGCATCGGATTTTATCAAAATCAATACGGAAGCTCTGCAGAATTTGTCGTTAAATTGCGATAATTTCGATAAAAGTTCTGTTCTGTCAAACAATTCTAATAAATCTGTAACCATTCCGAACAGTCATTGGGTATTAAGTTTAATTGTAATTTTCCAAATGAAATATCTCGGTCGACCGTTTCAGGGAACATACCAAAAAGGAGCCAGTCAGAACCCGTATTATCAAACGAAAACAAGTCAAATTCCAACTCCAAGACAAGTTCCGAACTTTTCTCCGAATTACCTGTACGATAACACAAATATACAGAAGTTCTTGTCACCTCAGAATTCGCACCCTGAATTATCCATTGATAATGGAGACTCCAATGTTTCTTCGAGTCTCTATCCGTCAACAAGTAACGAAAGCAATGTGGACAATAAATACAATCCAGAATACTATAGCAGCGGACCGGTAATTGGTTTTTAAGATACTTTTCTATCGGTAACTTTTTTCGTTTCTCTTCAGATTGATACATCCATTCATTCGAACAGAGGAGATGTACCACAAAATAATACAGGTAAAATATTTCAGCTTTTATAATTATTAAATGATTTTTTAAGATATATAAATAAAATTAAATGATGATAAAATTAGGCATTGGCAGAAATCATGGATTATTTATTTTCCAATATATTATATTATATTTTCCAATAATAATCGAAAAAAATTTTTTAAAATCAAAGGAATTTTTAATAATCGAAAATATATTTACAAAAACGTTGAGTTGATACTTCTGGTTTCGTTTGTGTCTCTGACATTATGGATTGTGAGAAATATCAATCAAATATTTTTTCTTGTTGTTTTTTGCATTTGACACAGTGAAACCCTTGCCACCAATTTGTTGATATTTGGTCACTGATGTTTATTTAAAAAACCCTGATAATAATCGATAAACGATTACAATAGATCATCAAACGAGAATTAATGTTAAAAAATATTGATAATTTTTATCAAAACAATATTGGCCGGATATCGTGTTTAATATATTGATCATAATTTATTTACTATAAAAATATTTAATTTGAGAATTTTTCACATTTTATCGTATATTTGAATCATTTTGTTATAATCACAATTTTATTGTTTCAATTGATTTTATATATACATCGTAATATCGGCTTCTTTGTTGGACATAATTGCTATTGGTTTGAATAATATTAAATTATTATTTTGTAATTTTATGTGGAGAGGATAAATCAAATTCTGTAAATCCGCTGTTTCAATTATTTATCGAAAAGATTTTTTATTTTAGATTCAAATTCAAAGTTTTGCGTTTGTTTTTTAGAGAATTTATTGAAAATTTTTTTGCATTAGGGATTTTTAAACAAAATTTAGATTTTTTGTCTAATTTTTTTGGTCAAGTAATGTGAAATGAAAAAATATTCCTTACCTTTTATAATTGTAATAATAATTATTATTACTAATTTTAAATATTATTTCAACAAATTTTAGTAATTAATTAATTTTATTATTTTTATTATTTATAAAAGTAGAAGCTAAAATAAATAAATTTTCAGATTTTTGTAAAATTTTTTTGAAAAATATTTTTCTTCTTTTCCAAATTTTATTAAAATAAGTATTACAAATATTTGTATATTCGATTGGTTATGGAATTTTTGAGATACTTAAAGTAACGAAAATGTGAAAATATTCGGTTTATTTAGATATTTTTTTAATATAATTTCCCATAAAAAATTGATACATTTTGTGATAAAATTGATTTGGAATTTTATTGTGAACTTTTTTGGTTTCTTTCCATTTTTGAAAAAGAAATAGGAAGCTGCAAAGATGGAATGTATTCTGCCTCTTTTCCACGATTATTCTTACAATTATCCGATATTGTTTTCTATACCATTTTAATACAAAAAATTGTTTTTTGTTTTATGTAATGTTTTTGGATTTGTTCGTATTCACCACTTGATTCCAGTTCAAGTATTACACATTTTTACTATATATAATTATGTTTAAACAGGTCATGTCTCCAAAATTCTGAAACCGGTTATTGGTTATCAGACATTGCGTAAAATAGCGGGTAAGATCGATGTATAACAAAATGTATGTTTGCATGGAAAAGTATTATTTTTCTCCGCTGTAGAGAGCATGTTTAAATTAATCAATAATTCGAAAAAAATTCCTTTTGTAGCTGGATTTTAATTTTAAAATCCAGTGAAAGTAATGAATTAATTGTCTGCATATATTGAATCAATTATTTTCATTTATTGGTGCCCAGATATTTCAGATCAATTTCTATTGTTGCCAAGTTGTATTTCCCGTCATTAAATAATGTTCTCAATTATTTTTTTATGGGATTTATTTGTTGCGCATAACTTTTTTGCATATATTAATTACTTATTTTTTGATTAAGTCTCTAATTTTATTGGATTATTGATTTTTTGTATAATAATTGTAATGTGATCTTGTGTTGTTTCTGTTAAAGTTTTTCTCCTCCTCACTTTGCGTTATCATAATTTGGAGGTAGACTTTGGTCTAGAGAATTTGATATTGTACATGTTTTCCTTGCGCTTGACAATCATAAAACCAATGTGTGAATTTAATTGATATAATTTTATGAAATAACTAGAACTGGCTCCTGAAGATATGATGTCTGAGATCTTGAAGGAATTGTCAAATCACAATGATAGGTTTAAATTTTATTTTTGGAAAAATCGATATTTACTTGGAGTTATTATTTTTGTTAACAGACACGAAGAAAGAAAAGCATGTCTCTTTCGCCTTATTAAAATGTTCAGAGAAAATACACCAACTGATTGGGATGAACATTTTAAAACATTACTCTTTCTGTTACTGGAAACCATGGGAGATAATGAGGTATTTACTTGAAGAGTTTATTATTAATTAATTTTGATTGATTTTGTTAAAATACTGTGAACTTATTTGATTCAATTTAGGTTAATTTAGAACATCAGAAAATAAAAGTTTGTTTACTATTGATTTTATGGATTTTTTTCCTCATAATTATTTAAAAAATGGTCATGGAGATTGATTTGCTTTTCCTATTCCCCGGGGATTTGAGTTCAAAATTAAAAATTTCTCCAATATAATATTATAAAATTGAACTGAACTTTATTTTTATTGACTCTGATTAAAATATTGATATAAATATTTCAAATTGATTTTTCTTAAAGTTCACAAATATTTATAAATAATTGGCGATTTTAATCATTGTATTTATACTAAAAATATTTTCTGTTGACATTTTGGACATAAATCTTGTTAATATAAATTAGAAAAGAAGAACCTAAATATTATTTGTCTTCTCTCGATACTTTGATTACAGATCTTTTTATATACATTTAATAAAAATATTTCTTTTTCTCTTAATCACTGAATAATAATAATAATAACGTGTGAACGTTAAACTATCAATAGAATCCGACGAGAAAATATTAAAAATTGATTCATGTTTCATTGTTATCGAAACAATTAGTTGAATAAGAATAATGTTTTTTCGATAAGTGAAATGCCAATGGATATTGTAATAAGTTGGTACATTTTGTTAGGGACTGTATTATTGCGATTATTCTGTCGTAATAAAACGAAAAGTTTTTGGAAAATCTTGATATCGGTTTTGGTAATAATAATAATATTAATATTAATCAATTTATTTTGATTATTGATAAAAAATTTATTCTGATCTTTTTTATTTTTACAGTGTTATTTTATGTTATTCTTTTAAAATTTATTAAGATTCAAAACATTTTCATATATTAGGAAATGGCTGTAACCTCCAGGGTGGAATTTTTATTTGATTTATTTTTAATATTTTCCAACCTAATTCAATAATAATCAATTTTTTTCTTAAATTATTGTTGCTTTTCTAACTTTATATAAATAATAACATTGGAATAATAAATAAAAAATAATCTGTACATTTGACCTTTCATTTTAAGTACAAACATTCCTCATTTTTCTGTAATTATTATCTAATTTTTGTAAAATTGGGAAAAGGAAAAAATTTAATTATCATTTTATTAAAACCCTAGGGAGAAATTAATTTCCATTTTTTAAGAATTGATACGGGTAATTTTCACATTGGGGTTTTCTTGATTTTTTTGTATTGTCCTTTATAAGCTGTTTCTACTATGTTTCGGTAAGTGTTTTCCTTTTGAACTTTTTACATTTCATAATGTTTACATTTCGAAATATAATTTCTTAGATTTTCTTTTCGATCAATATTTTTCACTTAAGAAATTGTTATTTGAACTCCCAATCTATTTGATTCATGTGAGAGATTATATTTTGTTTTCGAATTAATTTTTGCAGACTTTTGCTATTGTAAAGCTGTATTTAAAATATAATAACATTTTTTAATGTTTTCCATTAATTTATTTTATTATTACTAATTTCAATAATAACAGTTTTATTATTATTGATTTGAAAAATGATATTTTGTTTTGATTTATAATATTTGATTTTTGTTTATTATTGTAAATTATTAACCTTTTCACTAAACCTACAGTCCGACATCCGAGCGCAATCGTTAAGAGTCTTACAAGAATTGGCAAAAAGTCAAGCTCCTCGATTTATGGAATATACCCAATTGACGATTTTGAAAGTTCTTGAAGCTCACAAAGATTCGGAAAAATCTGTAATCAAAGCTGCTGAAGAATGTAGTCGAGTGTTGACGTCAACAATGCCACGTAAAGTGTGCCTCAAAATGCTGATCGATGTCATCTCTGATGGATCGGAAAACCAGTTATGCTTGCCGGCTTTGAAAATGTTGATCAAGCTTATTAAAAATTCAAATCGCAATTCAATCGAGGCTGATGTGATCAGTTTATGTCAAGCATTATCGATAGTACAAGACCTTTTTATTTGTGATTAATCTCAGGTAATGGTCTTTTTTCCGAATAGGTGGTGAACCATAAAGAAAGTCAAGTCAGAAAAGAATCAGTTCTTTGTATGGTTGAATTGCACAAAATTATTCGTGATGACATTTGGACACTTTTAAAGTTAAATAATTCACAAGTAAAAATTTATTTATTTATTGTTTTGATTTATTTATTTCATCACATAATTTATAATTATTATTTTTTGACATTTTTATTTGAGTTATTAATTAATAACTATTCATTATTAATTTTATTAGTTAATGTTAAGATTTATTGATTATTTCATTATTCTTAGTTTTTTTATATTTATTTATTATCTTAATTTATAATTTTTTTGTATTGATTATTTAAAATGAATCTTTGAGTTTTTATTTTTTGATAAATTTTGGTTTTTTTTTAAAAAAATTTAGATTTATTAATTTACGTCATCGATATAAAAAATTAAAAGTAATATTTAGGGTTTTAATTTTTACCTATTAATTAAATATTATTTTTATTATTTTTTTTCATAATTAGTTTTTTATTATAATTTAATTTTTAGGAATTTTTTAGTGTTATTGATTTTTTTATTAATTAGTATATATTTATATTCCTAATTATTAATAATTCTTTTATCAGAATTTTTTAAAATTAATATTTACCATTTTAGTAATTATTGATTATTATTATAATCAAAGTAAAAAATATTTTGCATACTTGAGAACCATTTTTTAAATTTGTATCTCTTAAATTTAAACTGATTTTGAAAATGGAAATAGAATTTTGAATTTTCCAGTCAATTGATATATTGTTTTTCAGGCTCGTCTTCTGGAGGTTTATATCAGAAAAGGTAACGGGTGAGTTCCTTGTCCTTCGATCGTCAATTAAAAGACAGACAGATACAGAGCGAGAGAAGAGATTTCTGAGTGTTGTTACTATTAATAGAATTTATAAAGCATGTTGTGTGTGTGTTAATATTGATTAAAAAGATAAATGAAAGAGAGAGCATTTAGTGAGATGATAAAGGATGACATTCACTTTTTGTTTCCCATTGTCAGCACAAAGCTCGCCTCATATATATTTTTAACTATAGAGCCCAGAGAGGAGAGACCTCTTAAAGATTTCATTGGTAAACTATTTGGAACAAAGATTTTCATCGTTTATATTTATATCTACCGGTTTCTCCATCGATCTATAAAAGTTCTATTTTTAAAGTATTACATGTGTAAAGATTTTTTCGTTTTTCTGTGTCGGTATGAATGTGAAATTTTCTATTTATTATTGATTATTGAAGATATCGATAAAAAATGTTTCCAAGTTTACTGATCCTAAAATGATACCACTGTTATTATTATTTTTTATTGTTGTTATTATCATTAATATTGATGTTTTATCGCTGTTCGATTGGCAGTTTTCACCTGGCTTCATTCATATATTATCGTGGATTTGAGTTGTGTCATTTATTGGGTTATCTTTTTTTATGTGTTTTTCGTTCTGTCGAGAGAATCTTTTATTTTTGTCAAACTGCAGATGATAATATCACACACACACAAACACCCAAAAATTTGTGTATTGAATTTGAGTTTGTACAGAGATTTAATAAATTTGGCTCTCATATATATATTTCCATATTACACAGTCCAATCACTGCCTCATCTCAATTGGTCACTGTTAGTCGAAAACCTTTTTTGTCCTTCAGATGGTGAAGCTGAAACTTTTAATTATTGTATTTTGACATACTTTTTTCTGTTTTCTAACAAAACAATATTCATATAAATATCGATTGGTGATTGCATGGGACTGTCGTGATGATAAGATATTAACCATGATGATAATGATAGAGATATTTGATTTATTTTCACTAATAATTTTAAAATTTTCCATTTTTTGTTTTTAGAAATAAGTATACGTTCTTGGACTTAGTTTTCTCAAGTTGCAATATTTTGTTTAAATTTTATTTATTAATTTGAGATGAATATGATAACAATTTTATTGACTTAAAGGTTAATAATTATCTTTAGGGTAACATTAGATTAATTTTATTAATATGGTTTTTTAAATCTATAATGAGAGCCAAGAAATTTGATTTTTCATATTTTCGATAACTGTGTATGTCTCGCTTGCAGAAATGGTAGTATAAATTATGAAATTGTAATTCGAAAATTATACTCCGTTTTAAGTTAAATGTTATAATCTCTCTTCATGCAAAAATACTGATTACATTATTTTTTATTGCAGATTTTGTATTCAGCTAAAATCATTGCACGTTAACCATGAAATGTGCTTAATTGCATTCTTTTAAAAGAATTTTAAAGTCTACAACTTAAATCAATAAATTTATTTTTACTCATAGTTCATCTTCATGGGTCTCATTGAAGATTCGTTTGGCAGAATAGATATTGGTATTTACAATGGTTAACAAAAAATTGTATTTCTAGATCAGTTTTGGGTGCAGATTTCAAAAATGTTATAATTTTAATTAATGAAAATGAACATTTCTTTCTACTGTATTATCTTATACTTCTGGTTTACAATAACATTTTTTAAATATCCACTGAAATTTCACATATGCTCCTCGTTCATGATTAGTTAGAATCGAACTAAAATTCTTTCCTTCAGCTTAGTATCACTAATTCTTGGAAATTTCGCAACAAAGAACTGTTAAGATCCTAAGTTGATGGTTAAAAAGGTTGTCAAAGATCGGAGCGTGTAATGACTTAGGTCTCAACGGTTGAAGGTTGCTTTTGTGCGTGTTCGTTTTAATTAAAATTCACTGAGAAAACAAATTTTGATTTAATACTTTTATTCAAATCGTTATTAAATTACAATGGTTGAGACAATTCTGACCGATTTTCTTTTTTAATATAAAAAATGATTTTATTATTTATATTTATTAATTATAAAAATCCTTTCGCTCTTATGCTCAGAGGTCCTCAATAAAGAAAAACAAATGTATTTCACCGCCCTACTTAGCGTGTGAAATACGAACAGAAAACCATAAAAGGTATAACTAAGAAAATGATTCTTAAAAAATTATTTAATTCTCAGATCCTGGTCTGAGAATTTAATTATTATTATTTACTACAATTTATGTTCTGGCTGCAAAACACAATTGGTTATTTAAAATATATGAAAATAAATATAATAACAATGTATTTACTTATGTCGAAGTCAGTCTTATAATTTTAAATTATAAGCCAACTTATATTATATTACTGGATATCAGATATATAAAATACTATACTA
>JBBMKC010263435.1:0-19937 GCA_037834085.1 Bipalium vagum | reverse complement strand
AATAATAATAATAATAATAATAATAATAATAATAATAATAATAATAATAATAATAATAATAATAATAATACTAATAAAAATTATATATATATTTTGAATTATCTTCTAAGTTATTCTTTAATATTTTACTCTGATAATTCCAGAATGTTTATTAGTGGCTTTATTTCATAAGTTTAATTTTGATTAGTCTTCGACATGAAATGAGACTAGATTCGATTTTAATGTCAATAAAGAACAAATGTAATGATTTCTGTCCGAAAGAAAATCCTAATGTTTGCAGATTGTTTGATAAATGGATTGAAACTAATTCATAGGAATAGTTAATAGGGTTACTTTGAAATAGTTAAATTATTGATCGATCAAAAATGCAAAACTGATTTGAAAGAACCACTCAAATAATATTGAGCACAATGAGGTTTTTATCTTCCCAGTAATTAAATGCAAATTATATTAATCCAATTATTTATCAACTGACTATGAAAAGTTCCATCTCTCAGTTAATTTCAGTATTCCAGCTTCATACGTTTTGGGATCTTTTCTAGCGAATAAATCGTCGAGCTAAGTTTTAATAATGTTATTTGATTGAAATATTTTCCCAGCCAAAGAATTTTGTAAAGAGAGAAAAAGATAGCAATCTGTTAGTGCAATGGTACTGCTATATGATATATATGGCAGAACATTTCAACCGCGAGTGACCAAAGAAGTGTGGGGATGTGAATTGTCCTGATGAAACACATGTGGTCGATTTACTAATTCTGGACGTTTCTGCGTCAAACAATCGTTTACTTTTGATAGTTTTTGGCAGTATACATTTGAATCAATTGTTTTGTTAAATAGTAAGAGCTTAAAGTACATAATATCCTTGTAATCACACCATATGGATTACATAACCTTTTTTGGTGGGTTTCAGGATTTTGATATTCTCTAGTTGGTCTCATCGGCCTTTGATCATGATCTTTTGCGGATGACATTATTGTATATAATTTATTTTTCGTCACCGGTTATCAGGTTTTTCAAAAATAGATTGGTTTCATTTTGTTAAAGAAGCATGGAACAAATATTTATAGGTTTAGTTAATTGATTTTCTTCCAGTTTATGTTTACCCAAATATCAAGCCTTTTTTAAAAAAGCAGATTTCTTAAATTATCATCAATATTTTTCGAAAATTCAACTTCTTTGCTGTCTCACGAACGGTAATATGTTTGTCGTTTTTGATAATTAATCGGCATTCATTATGATAAATGACCTAATAGAAATCTTAAATCGAGAAATTTCAGAAATTTATTATCCCATTTTTGTCACAGATAATTTTCGATGTACGTCTACAGCTGGTTTGCCTTTTTTAAAGTAATAACGTACAATATATCTAAAATGTTTATTTTGATTTTGCATTTTCAAAACTGGGCCGTATAAAATGTATGTATATAAACAAATTAAAATTTTTGTAGTATATTCTATAATAAAAAAGTTATTAACTGTTTATTGGACTCATACATACAATAAAATTATTAACATCTTCCCAACTGTTATTAACAAAAACCGAAGAATTTCCGGACAGCCTAATAGATTATTGATCAAAGTGTCACAAAAAATACTATCTATTTTTGAATTTGAATATAATAGCAGTTATCTTCGAATATTTATCTTCTGCTTGCACATTTTCCACGACAAACCAAAGGATATTATTAGGTTGAGTTAGAAGTTATTAATGTTTTAAGCAAATACTTAATTTACAATTTTTAAACACAGATCACAATAATCCTCGAAATATAGTTCACCAGTTTCTATAATTCGATGCCATCTTTTTTTCTACCAATTACTTAATTTCTTGGCGATACCACCTAAGTTTTTTAAAAAATTAATTTTAAATAGTTTTAGATAATTAATTTGTTTAAACAAAGAATAAAAAGAGAGCACTTATTAAACCTATAAAATTATTTTCTTCAAATAAAAATGTTACAAAATCTTGAGTTTTTTGAATTCTGAAACAGTGGATAACGTCTTAGTAACTAACAATCATAAACTTTAAATTTTGATAAAAATTACATAATCCAGTCTGAAATATAATTTTCTATAATTATATATTTGAAAATTTATATGTGATATAAATTTGGTGAATATATTTTAAAATACCTAATTATTTTATACATTTTTTGACATTTATCACCATGAAAATGGTTATTTATTCCCCAACGTCTTTAAAACAGGGGCTTATCATTCCTTTGTCCATTCACTGGTAGACGTAAAGAATGAATCGGTAACGAAATTATGTCTAGTTAAGCCTAGAAAAATGCAGAGAATTTTGTCGATCTGCTATAGTTTTGCGATATGCGTTTGATTTATCGTGTGATAATAAATTTATTTGTGATTTGTTTTTGGGCCTTTTTGTTGAAGCAGTAAATCTTTTACTCTATGAAGTTGTTTTTAATACAAACCAGAATTGGTGGTTTTACTCTTGCCGAAAAACTCGTAGTGAATGATTTATATTACATTCTACCATTTTGGTGACAACCAATGATATTTTCGCTTGTTATTAAATGAAGTAAATTCATATTTTTACAAGTCAACAAATGTTGTTACATCATGTCGTAAAAGATGAGAAGAACATAGTGTTAGTTGGTGAAACTTGTTCTCCTTTATTATTGAATATCGGACCCACTTGGTCAGTTTATAATTTACCAATTGCATACAAATGGACCAAAATAGCTTTTAGACAATCTCAGCAAACGACAATCCATTTTATTATCAATTCATTCAGCAATAAAATCTAATTCACCTTTCCTAATATTAGTAGCAGCTCTACAATTTTATTTTTTAACCAACACGGACAGTTAATGGAACAATGTTTCGTACTTTTTTGCTTAATGTATATGTATTTATTAATCATCTTCCTAATCCTGTCCCAACGGAGTTAAGAACTTCTTTTCTTTTTCGAATTGTCAGGGTAGGGTAGTAATTACTTCCGGTTTTAAAAATTTATTATTTTTTGATATACCTAACTTAGATATTTTTTTTACTGATTTATATTTTATTTTATTAAAAAACTAAATTTTTACACCTGATATAGTGATAGCAGTAATAAATCTCAAAAAATGAAACTGAGATATTTAAGTTAATATAAGGTCTTTTTTTATTGATAGATTCCGGATATTTTTGTCAAAATCGAGTTTAAAGTATCTAATTGTCTACAAAAGTCTTTTGTCATTCAACTTGACCTTAATTGATTGTGTATGATCTCATAGTAATTTTCTATTAATTGAAAGAGTGCCATCATGAAAATATGGAACTCTCAAATAAGGTCAATTATTCTCTGAAATTACTTTTGCATAAATTAAGTCAAATTGAAGGTAAAGAAATGGTTAATCATAAGGTTTTAATTATCTTTGCAAGGTATTATTTTGAGTAACAATTGGCAACAGATTGGAGCGTAAAACTAATAAAAATATACCGTTCCTTTCACTCGATTTTATTTGCAATTATGTATTATCATAGTCCTCAAAACCTTTATTACACAATAATCATTCATATTTGTTTTTATGACAATTAATATCTAATCTGATTTTATCCCCATTCAGTATTGAGTAACAATGATTAATAATACTCTTAATGTTGGTTGAGAATTCACGATTGTAGTTAAATTGTATGGTTTTCTTTCCATATTGAAACTATTCATCTGTTATAAAAATTTGATTAAGCGAACTGAATATAATCTTTCAAGGACCATGTCAAAATTGATAAATTGGTCTTCAAATCTTCATAGATTTAAATCCTTTTATAGACAATTTATATATGAAATTCTTTTGAATTCTTCTGAAGTATCTCACAGAAATTTCCTTAAAACGTAATGACATTTAAAAATAAATGTTATGACAATAGATGAAATACTAATTGGAAATCGTGATACATTTGTTCCTTGGTTCAAGAAAATCTCATTTCCGTGAGTTATTCCTTGTAAATGAGGCCAAAGGTTAAGAATAAGTTTACCTAATTAAAACAAAGACATTGGTTAAACATAGTCTCTTTACTTCAATTTCCATTCCATTCCTTTACTTTTGCACTTTCGAGATATCGTCCCCTGGTTGGTGTCCTGGTGCGGTCGCCATGTTAGTTGAAAATTAATCGGAGATACTGGGATTCGAACCCGGACCTTCACATGCGCATGGACTGCTCTGACCACTTTATTTATCTATAATGTCAGATTCAACGATATTGTACATTCCAAGTAATATATTTCATTACATTAGAAATATTAATTGTTTAAATAATATAAATAACGATTGTGTTAAAGTATAAATTTTAAATTAAAGCATAATTTTTCAATTATTATTATGCATTTCATAATATTTTTTAAGCGTTATCTAATTATTTGTTATCTTTGCATGAAATGTTTTTAAATTTTACCAATTAAATAAAAATTTTGGCGTAAACAACTCAAACCTCGGTTTTAAGGAAGATGAATTAAGTTACGATCAAATCCACCAGATATTATAAAAATAGCAATTAACTTAGCAATTTGTTTATGCAGTTATGTAAAGAAGAATGTCTGTAAGAATCGTGGATCAAAGTTTACAATAAGTAAACGAGAGAAGTTGAGTATGAATTCAAATTTTTTTTGTTACATATGTGGATTTATGACAAGACAGCAGTGTAAGGAAATAACACTGCAGTTAAAAGGTGTTAATATGATTACTTTGGTTGCCAGATTCGTGTTCAAGACAAAAGCCGGGCTTCGCACCAGTGCTGTAAGACATGGTCAAACTGATTAAGTGATTATTTTTTATTCCTTTTATTTATTTATTATATATATACGCATTCAAGGCTGCTATTTGAGTTCGAAGATTAGCAGTTTCATTAAATACAGCTTTCATAGCTTTAGATAATACCTTTTCCTCATCATCCATTGCAATATTTAAAAATGAAAATCTTATATTAATTTATTTAAACAAATATTTTAACTATTTAAATAATTATTTTTAATAAAATTTTAGATTTCTTAAATCAATTTCTTTTACCTTTTTAATAAAATTCGTGAATTATAATTGTCTATTATAAAAGTGGTAAATAATATTAATTTACATCAAATGGTAAAAAGAATATTAATGCAATTGGTAATTTAGTACTTTAATTTGAAATTATTAGAAATTATCAATTAAACTTGGATTAAGATTAAAAAGAAATATATAATAAATCTAAAAACCTTCAATTATTCCAATTTTTCTTAAACAGGAGAATCATTAAACTTTTATTGGTTCTTTTCTCATATTCGTTCAAATTCGTTTAAAATTGTTCACTTTTCTATTTTAACTTTTTTTCTTAAATATCAATATTCACAAAATAATCAAAATTTACAAAACCCACAAAGTTATCAGATAGAAGGAGAATCTAATATTTTAGAAAATTTTAAAAAATCAAATAGACCAGAAATCACAAAAGATTGATTATCAATGAATGATGTTGAAAAAATGGTGTGTGAACAATTTCCTTAAATATTTTATTTTTATTTTAAAAAAAGATGAAAGAAGGTTGTCGCTATAAAAGTAATATAAAATTATAAGACAAAGGTATTTTAATAAAACTATTTATTTATACAGAATATATACAGAAAAAATTCTATTGATATTTAACAAATTATCTTAACCAGATAAAATTCTGTTAACTTCTTCCATCAATTTATACACATTCATTCTAGTTGCCTTGATTTCTTCCACATTCTTTTGCAATGGTCCTCAACTTATAATGTTAGTAATTAAATATGTTAGCTAATTCTGAAACAGATTTATTCAGTTAACTTTCTATATTATAATTTCTAATGATAAATAATAATTTCGCTTAAACCACATTATCAGATCGCACATGTTTACGATTTTCTATTTAAATTCGATTGAAAAACGATTGAAATATCAAATATATAGTTTCGGAATAAATACATATACAGTAAACCTTTCAAAAACTTGATGATAATGATATGAAGACTACGGTTTTCTTATCATCTTAAAATAACCATAAAATTAAAACAATTATAGACAAAACGTTCTGAGACCCCATTAACCGTGGCAAAGCCAAAAGGTCATGCTTTGTATCTGGTTGGATAAAAAAGGAATTCGATGTTCTATAAACATAAAAACCTGATGTTAAATTATTATAATACCTCTTATAATTATTTAAAACTTTAGAAACTATAACATTTTAAAACCTGTAAACTTAAATTTTGTTCGAAACAAGTTAATAGAAACTTACATTTTTCTATTAATTTATCAAAAGGTTTTTCATTATTATCCACATTGTGGTCAAGTCGACATTGAACAATATGTATTTAACAACACATATGTACAAAAATATAATCTACCAGTATGCTTGTGTTAAGCCCCAAGGTAACTAAAATCCGTAATAAAATATCAAAACCATGGTAACCAGAAATCAGAGTAACAATAAACAATTTTAAAATCAACATAATATAAACAATAATCCACTCAAATTTGACTAATTTTTCAAAAATAATTTCATTTATTATTAAATCGGAACAACTGACATCAATTTGAAACACTCGTATTGATTTGATGCCAAAGTTTCATAATTATAAAATTTATGATAACAAAATAATGTCTAATCAGATAACGTCCAAGCTCAATAGACAGAAATAGTTTTAAAAAGTATTGGTTATGTTCTTATATTACACGAATGATTTGGTAAAGAGCGCTTTACAATTAAGTAATCATTTTTTAATAAAAAATTCAATATGAAAGTTACTTTTGTAATAATTTAATATTACTTAGAAAATTTAAAATTTTGAAATTTTTTGAAGACATTATTGTTATTATTATAATATTAATATTATTTAAATATTCCATTTTATATAAGAACATATCGATTAACCTATATTGTAATTTAAATTAAATAGACAATAAAAGTTAAGCAATTTTTTCGTTTAAAAAATGGGTATCACAGTTTTATGTCATTGAATATGAAGAACAATGGAACCATTGTTTCCTTGAAATGATAATATTATTATTATTACAAAATTAAATACACTGGAACATCAACCTATACCTTGTACACACCAACGGAGTTATAATAAATAATTATTTTTCAACTTTATTTATTAATTGAAATGAAGGAGAAGAAATGCATGTAATGTTTTTCTTAGACCTTTAATATTTCGTCAAGTGTTATTAGAAAAACTGTCATATTCTTCTTACTTATGGGTTATAGTTATTATTTACGTTATTCAATAGAGGTTTGAGTATATTTTCTTTAGGACTTGTCCGGATTAATTTTATGGTTTGTTGTGTTCATGACACCTAAAACAGTTTATAAATGATTAAAATATTTCATGACAACACTAAATATATACCTTTTAAATTGCACCTTTATCTAAATATTTCAATTTGAAAAGTTTACTATTATGTTTAATATGTTAATTTAAACAAAATAATGTGTGAAAATCTTTATAAAAATTGAAATATCTTAAAATCTAATCGATCGATTTCAAAAATATTTTTCATTTCAACATAATTTAAAATGCACTTTCGAATGCATTAAAAAATTGAGAGGGACATATTTTGCTACAGGTATAATAAATAATTTCGTTCTATTAAAAAAATTATTACCATAAAAATTGAGTATCTTTCATTTTAGGCCACGGAATTTATTAAGAAAAGTATAATTAATACACTTTAATTAATAATTAATTCTGTTACCAAAGCCTTCATAATTACCTCTATAATGATTATCTAATTATTTATGGACTAAAACTAAACAAATGTTTTTGTCTATTTTTCAAGTAACTTTTATTGTCACTTCTATTTATCACTGCATTTTTAATTATTCTTCCTTTTTCTTATATAAGATTATTTATTAAGTGTCCGCTAATAGTGTGCTTGATTCCTTTTTCGGAGTTGAGTGAAACTTACATTTTTTTACATAATAAGAGGCTTACTTTTTGTTTTCGGTCTCCTTTTGGCAAATCGTTTTGTTTCTTGGCATCAGGTAAAATGTCATGTCATATCGATTTATAGTGATGCATTCCTGCCACTCTCATACAAAAATGATGGCGTGTGGTCTAAATTTCACTTTGACAATGATTGGTAATAATTACATCTTCGATATATATATGTACATTTTAAAGAAATTGTCATTATTGAATATTTTTATTTATTATTATTAAAATTATAAATCTGAAGTTTTAAAAATTATTAAAACAAGTAAAATATTTTTAATATGAATCTTAATCATATTAAACTTTCAATTTATTATATTATTTATTATTTATATTTTTTTAGTTTATTCAATATTTCAAACTTTATTGGTCAAGATTGACCAGTTTTTAGTAGCTAAATATTATCTTTGAGTTATAAATTAGTCTAAAATATATTTAGGTTTATAAATTTTATAAACAAATTTACTTTAGTTGTAATTTCCTTTAATACAAATAACTGTTTGTCATCCTTTTACAAATTTTAATATTAATCAAATTTTTTTCTGTATAGTTTGTCTATATTACTATTAAAAGTTTCTTCTATTGATTGCGAAACGTTAAATATCTCATGAGAACAATAACTCTTAACTTAACTAATAAATAAATTTGTCAAAAAAGTTTTTTTTAATTCATACAAAAAATTTAAGGATAAGTTAATACAGATTTGTTTTATATGGGTACGTACTATTCATTTGATCTATATGAGCAGGCCAAATTATTCAGTAAAAATAACTGATAATGCATCCCCATACATGTATTTTGGGTCCGTTACTCATAGTTTGGTGCATATTTCCTGGTTTGCCTTTGTCATTTGTTGTCCGTAAAACCCAATGTTTCCCATACTGACTATAACACTGGAAAATGCTTTCTTCACTGAAGACATCATTTTTCCACTTATTAAAATCCCAGTCCTTATGCTTGTTGGCCCATAACATTCTTTTTTGTCCTAGTCTTATTGATAGGAAAGGTTTCCTTATGCTTCTGTTACCATGAATGTCATATTTTTGAGGATTCTTCTTACGGTACTCGATGATATTGTTGTACTGCTTTGAGATAAGAAGTCATTGATGCTCGTGCTATGGAAAGGTTATTGTTTGCTGTTGAAATTCTTATGAGTAATTTTTCAATTCTAATTGCTACCTTTCGGGGTCTTCCAATGCGAGTTAAGTCTTTCGTTTAGTTTGTTCTTAAAAAAATTTGCCAAATCTTTTGCATTCCACGTCTAAATACAGTGGTGAAATATTGATTCTGAAATCTAATTGAATTTCATTCCAGGTTTTCCTACTCTTCTTAAGTAAAACTATGACATTTCTATTATATTTGGATATTTTTCTTGCCATTCAGTAACAGAAATAAACGCTATAAGAATTATAAAATTTTCAATAATTAACATACATCAATATTATTTAAACAATGCAGTCAATAATAATTAAAATTTAATTTATTAAAACACAAATTACTTAGTTTAGTAAATTATTAGTAAATATATTACAGGGGCGAATAAAATTTTGGAGGGTACTGTATAAGTAGAAATTATTATGGAGTCACCTTTTACTTTATATTTTTAATATATTTTTCTTTGATCGAAATTGTAACATTATTTACTCCATTTCAATAAAACAGTAAATCTTGTAATATATCAACCATTTAATACAAACATGAGTCTTCAGAAAATAATTACTTTAAACTATTTCCAAAAGTTTACAATGATCAAACGTTATTAATGATGGTAATATAAAATACCAGAATCCCTTGAATGTTCTAAGATCAATAGTAATAATCATATTAATATACTTACAATAATATTAATATAATTGCAAATGTTACTGTTAAATCGGTTTTCATTTGTAAATATGAATAAATCTAAAATATATGAATAATTATAAAATATATATAATATAATATTATAAAAATAATATTACATCTTTACAAAGTATTTTAGCGTAATATTAGTTTTGTTTGTTTAACGACTTCATCAAATTAATAAAATAATCGATAATTAAGTTGAACATTGTAAACTTGGTCATTATTACTTGAGATTTGTTAACTAATCAAATGAATGCAATTTAACAAAATATACAGATTTATGTAATCGACTTCATAAATTGAAACCTGATTACACAATAGAGCTGCAAACATGTATAATTGGTTCATTAGGCACAGTTCACCAATTAATAATAACCTATTGGAGATCAATAGCCTTATAAAAATATCAATATTGCCAATATTTGGTAATATCATGTCACTGGGATATTGCGGCAGGATTTTGACGAACTCATACACATTAGGTCTTTTTATTCACATTCAGATGTCCACTGAATTATTTTTTTATTTGTACATTTTTTATTCGGTGTTATCATTGTTAACATTGAAACTGTATATAGTTTTATATTACAGTTTTGTTAACTCATTGTTAACTATCAAAGTGTTCATAATTATATCTCTTTTCTGTTACCCTTGTTATTCCTTTCATTCGAACAGTTGCGTTTTCAGTTGTAATACTGTAATACACTAAATATCTTTCCAAAAATTAACGTAATTTATTGTTGATCAGAAGGATTTAGAGTGTGTCTCGTTCGTTTTATTGCGTTTATTGATTTAATTTTTTAATCGACTGGGTGACTATAAATTGCGTGCAAGTAATCGATGATTATTAATTGATTTGATTACTGAAACAGATGTGAATGAGACTTTTTAATTTAAGATACTTCGATAAATAAAAATCGATCACTAAGTCAAATCAAGAGTTATTTAAATATTATAGTTTTTATTCAAATATCAAACTTTGTTGAACAATATAAAATATAATTATTAACACCATTATTAGTATTATTATTAATGATAAGTCCCAGAGAAAAATTGAAATGTTTAGTTTATGCTCTTCGCTATCCTAGCCTCAAGAGCCCTCGAAAGTAAAAAGCGCTTCTCCGCCCTACTTGAAGTTGAGAAAGCAAAAAAAATAATAAGAACAAAAAAAAATGATTTTGATTTTGGAAAAAATATTGGGGATCTATTCAACTGTTTAATTCTGAGCAATTTAAAAGTTATAATAATCTAATCACAATATTCAATTTGTAATCAAATTGATATTTATGATTTAAATACAAATAAAATTAATTACTTTTGGATTGACAATCTGACGATTTTATTATTCTAAATATTCCTGAATCGGAATATGAATATTATCTGGTTCTTTGAAGATTCATGGTTTACTGGATTTAATATTTCGAAATCGAAATATACTTGGCTTTGCTATTTAACTCGAAATCTGGTTTTCTCCTTGGTTTTTCTCTCCTCTCTCTTCGATCGTAGCGATTCTCAATATATCTTGTTGACGAGTTGACAGCTGGTATGAAACTTGAGAATCTTGAAGTTGAGGCAGTCGTCTTCAATGCGAGAATATTATTGTCGTTTCTAATTACTGGTGTCGTGGTAATATCCAATTTCTAACTCGAGGATGATTGTTGTTGTTTTTTGTTCGATTTCTCTTTTGTTTTTTTTGCCAGTTTTAATTAAAAAGCAACTTAATTTATATTATAATTTTTACCTTATAATTATTTATAGTAAATATAGATTTGCTATATTTAATTTTTATTATTATTTTGTTATTTCGTTATTATTTTGATTTTTAGTAATTATTTTTATTGAACTCTCTAAATTTAGGATTATTTTAATTTATATAATATTTCTATGAATATTAATTATATTTTATATTTTTCATAATTTATAGTTTTCGGGATTTATCAATAATAATTTACATATATATTATACACATGCATAAAATTTTCACTTTACAATATTAAACTTTATACAAGAAAATTTTTTCATGCAAAAGATCACACAAAAGGTTGAATGGATCCGGAATATTTTTGAGTTACACAAAATCACACAAAAAATGTTTTTCATCTCAAATTTTGCCTGGGAGCAGTCCCCACAAATTTACTCAAATCTGTTGAATGAATATATTCTTTAAAATTCCGTACTTCATTTTCTAAACTAGAATTGAATGGAATTTGTAATTCTTAAAATATTGAATCAGTATCTCCATAATGAATTTTCTACTCATTTAATCTTTTATCATAAATAAATTGATACATTAATAATTTAGATAATTTTAATATTGTAAATCTTTTAAAATTAAATTTATCATGTTTAACATTATTTCCAACACATTAAATAGCAACAATATCTTCATTAAGTAGTGCAATATTTATAATTAGGTTTTCATACAATCCATTTAAATCTTATAGATTCATAAACTATTTTCACATTTTATCTATTTCTAAAATTTTCTAATTTTTTCCATTGTTCATTAATTTATTAAATTTTTTTCCAAATTCATCTTTACTTTTCTTTGCCACAGTTCTTTTTTCAATATTAAATTCAATGAAAGATTTTACCCAACTAGATTTTTAATATTTCAATTTTCTATGAATTTTAATTAATTTCATTCCATGGTCTAAATACCAATCTAACATCCTTCCTTCAATTACACAATAAAATTTATTCTTTATCCTGGATTGTCCAATGGTTAGGCTAACTATTGGCACGACCTGTGAAAGCAACCGTTGTAGGTCTCTAAAAGGCAATATAGAGTAGACTTGATTATGTTTTTGGTTGCTTTGGATACAGATATTATTTTTAAAGATATTATTATTAAATCTATTATTTATTGGTTTACTACCAAATGGACCCATTATATTTCAGCAAGAGTTTGCAAAATGCTACGATTCTAGAGCAACAAAATGTAATTTAAAGAAAATAAAATTACCGCAATAGATTTAGGCACCAAGAATTCCCGATCTGAAAACGTGGGGATGCTTTGGTTAGGAAAGTAAATTCAGAAAATAGACAATTCTATAACATTTCTGAACTTAAAGAGGTAATATCAAAAGCTTGGTATGAAATTGATATGGAGCTTTTTCAGAAGTTTATCTTAGGTATGTCCAATTAAGTTTTGATTTGCATCAGAAGAATTGTTGATACATTGATTGATAAAAAGAAATTCCTAAATTATTTGTACTAAATGTAAACGGGAATATACGTTTTGAACGACTTGATGTTTTTTTAACAGTAAACAAATTCGATTTTAAAAAATAAAAGTTAATCATGTAATATATGATTAGATTCCGAAATGTGTTATATACTTAGATTTATATAAATAAATAAAAGAATAAATCAGTAGATGAAATTATTCATTCTTTTGTAAGTGGGAATACATATTTTTTGAACACACTGTATTAATTATAATTTCCAAAAATAAACTAAATTTTGAAACATATAATACGTACTTTATTGAAGAAAACAAAAATAATAAAATGCTTACCAACACGAAAGAAAATTTATACGTGACTTTACTATATTGGTTGTTTATTTATTCATTTGAAAGTAGAAGATTTAAAAGTTAAGACACCAAGAAATTGTTTCATTTCATCATGGACTGGTTTCAAATTTTAATTTATATTTTCCATCTCGTTTACAAAGTCCATTTATTACACCCGGAGACTTTTTCTTTGTTTAAAGGCACTTGTATGTTTGTAAATAAAATAGAGGGATTATTTTGTGAGACGTGTAAAATGTGTACGGAGAGGAAAGCTGGATTTGTTCTTTCGAAAGAAATAAAAAAATATTCGTTCTAGGCTACATATGAAAAGTTGGTATTACACAGGAATTAACGATAACGAAAGAAAAACGTCTAAGGCAGGATGGATGGAAGCAGATGGAAGTGAAATGAAGAATATCTAATTGTTGGGTGGAAGTGAATCTGCGTGAGAAAATCGTGATATTAGGTTGTCCAGTATGAAATTTCGTATTTTTAGTAGCACCAAAAAAAAACGACATTTCATACTGGACAACCTAATAAATCGAAAATAATATGGATTATAGCATAATTCTACTTGTGTTTATCAAAAGAATAAGAAAGAAAACATTAAATCAAAACTTTTTAGGCGAAGCTATTCAAACATTTTCAATATTAGTATAGTAACAGGATAGTAACAGTCATTGTTACGAAGAATATCGATACACAACGAAAATTGATTGTGCTACAAAGTCTTCTTTTTATTTTTACAGTAATCATAATTATTTTTTTCCTTCAGATGTCTCGAAATCTCATTTTGCAAATCGTTTTATTTCTTGTCCTCCACATATCTGTCCTATGTACTATTTATTTATACCGACAGCTCTTTGCTAGGATCATACAAGAAAAATGGTACATGGTTGCGATTTTACTAAAAAAAGTAGTTTGTCATCTGATTTTATTTTTATGAAAGTTATGCCAAAACAAAGTTTGTTATTTTTATCTGTTTAATGTTTTATCTTTGTAAATAAATGTGACAGAAAATTGAGAAATGAAAATTTTTGTTTTGTATTTAAATGTGATCTGAGCATTAGTGCAAAAGAAAAGAAATATAAAAGATAAGCAATATATAAATATATATATCTTTTTTTGAAATGGTTTAAAACTACAATGTACTAATAACTACAATTTAATAATAATAATAATAATAATAATAATAATAATAATAATAATAACAATAATAAATAATACTAATAAAAAAATAATTATTAATATAAAAAAAATAATAAAAGTAAATTCAAATTGAGAAATGTTTCGACACTCTTTAAAGAGTCCCACCTCGAGCATATCGAAGGCTCAAAAATAAAGAGGTTTTTCTTCGATTCAGAAGATTATATGGTACTTTTGATTATTTCGTTTTTTTAAATTTTCAAAAGTACTTTTAAAATTCTCATATTTTTGACACCTCAAAATTAAATAAATTAAAATTTTGATTTAATTAATTATTATTAATTAATTTGATTTAACATAATTTATCAAGCAATAAATTGTGTAGACTTTATCATTCTGGTTTTATATTTTTTTAGTTTTATAAAAAATGCAAAGCAAAGTTTTTCCCATTGGTTTTCATTTATTGAAATTTCGAACATTAAATCAATATTAAATGCAAATTTTAATAGGACCAAAACTTTTTAGCTACAAACTGGACCAATTTCTTTCCTACTTTAGATCCACGGTGAAAAAAATGGGGTCCTCTGAATGTTATGATTCCATACAATATTTCCTAAATAATCCTAACACTCTTTTTGTAAATTAATGTTAAACGTTAATTTTGTATTTTCTCATAATCTAGGCTTGAAACCCTTCGGATTTTACTTTCATTTATTTATTCAAAGTTGGTGTTATAATGACACACTTTGTATGTTAATTTTGACTGTCCTGAATGATTTGCTATATAATATTATTGAACGATAATGTTTTCTATTATATGTTGAGGACTGGATTAAGGAAGAATGCAAACGGAACTGTTTTTAGCATTACAATTGTCATTGAATGTCGTGTAATAATAGCAACCATTGATATATTATGATTTCATGATTTATAAAAATAAGAGAAATAACATTAAATCCAAAAATGCACCAATTGAAAACGATTCTTTATACATGCAACCTACGTGTATTAATGTAATCCACTTATTTCATATTGATAAAGCCTTTCCTCTGAAAATATGGAATTTTATTTTAATAGTTAAAAAAGGTGTGTAGTTGAAAAAACAATGAATTCTCTAAAGCAATGACTTAAATATTATTTCTTAACTTTCCCAATGTCCCTCAGAACGAAGATTTACTTTATCTATGTATTTTCTCTACTTAAAACAAACAAATCTTGCATGAATAGTCTTAAGAGTTTTACCTCTCAATGTTATTACATTTCCATTGTTTCATTTTTCTTTCTGTAATCTTTGATACAATTCTAGAAACCTTTTGAATTGATCTGAATCAAGAGTATTAACAAATTGATTTGTCAGAAACGCCAAGATTTGTTACGGCTTTCAGTGCAAAACAAGGTCAAATTTGTTTTAATTGTTTCCTTTTTAGGTTGGCAACGGCACACCAACACCAAAACCTCACAACCTTGGTTTTGATTTTTATCAATGTCCCAAGGCCCTTTCAACTTTGCAGCCGATGTTTTTTCAATTTCCAATATCGAATATCAAATAAGCCCAATTTGGTTTAAAGTTTTCTAAATTTCATGAATTTTATGATTTCTTTGAATATCAAATACATTTTATCAAATAAAACCAATTTGGTTTTAAGTTCTTTAATTTTATGAAGTTCATAATTATAATTTTAGATTATACAAATTTTACAATTTTATAATTATTTTTTCATCAATAACACTATTACAGATTGCTTCAAAATAAAAAGATAAAATTTGTAAATTAGAAAGTTTTAGAGGGCTTTATTAAAACATTACAAAAAATTAAAATTTATATATACTTCTGTAGATTTTTATTTAATTAATTTTCATTCATTTAGAAAGTATTTTTATTGGAGGAATTTTAGTAATCTTAACTGATATTCTGATAGGATTATCAACATTTGTAATTTTTTTATTAATTTATGTTCCTGTTGCAACATCAATTTTCTGAGATAAAGTCAAATATATAAACTCAATTATTACTATTATTAAATTAAATTGTATATTCATGTAGAAAAGTATTTATTCCATTATCATCAATCAAACGTTTTTTTATCAAGTGATTTCTTGGATTTTTTTCCATGATTTCTTTACCTAATTATTTCTCCGTTTAATGCTTTTTCATAATCATTTAAATCTGTTTTAACTATTATTTAAAACTTTTATTCTTTTATCAAAAAATATTTCTTAAGTTTTATTATCTATTACTTCATAACCATAAGATTTAGATTTTATAAAATAGGCTTCTTGAAATGTAACAATTACTTTCTCATCTGTAAATTTAAATAATTCATTTCCTAAATAATTTGATCGTATATTTTCTATATCCTTAAGAGTTTCATTTATATCTAATTAAAATTCAATAAATAAAGAATATGTATCACCAAAATGAATTTTATATTTTCCAGATAAAATTAAAAAAAATTCTTTCTAAATAATTATACACAAAACTATTAATTTAGAATATTTAAGGACAAAAAATCCTACATAATTAATCTATCAAATTTTGTATAAATTTTTTTAATGCGACATACAAGAATATTTTCTGAAAATATTATTGATTTTTCAAATGTTAATTTAGAAGCAGATAATTAAATATTTTAAAATCGCTAACGAATTTTTTTTAAACGAATATTTTGTCGCTTCCTAAAATTTTCTAATGATTTTCCATGAGATGCATTATTTATTAATTTGAAAAAGAAATCTTCAAAGATATCTCAATCTCTTTTCTATATTAAATTCAATAAACAGCTTTAACCAATAGGATATTTTCAATAATGATTTTAATGCACTACTTTATATCTCTCTTCAAATATATATTTACTTTTATCAATATTAAATATAAGTATTCGAATAATTCAAAATATGTCCAACAGCACCGATCACTTAGGTTGAACTGAGCAAGATTGATTTATCAATGGACAAATCCTTAGGAAATTTTTGTATATCAAGACACCTTTCTTTTCACTGAATCGATTCTTGAAATCATTGAGTTTTCTACGTCTGATTTGAACAACTTTCTCTTACAGTCATCAAAATTCACCTCTTTCTTAGCACACCCTGATTTTCTAGATTTAATCTCATCAACAATACAATGAATTACCCTAGAATCAAAATATCTACAAATTCATTCCGTCTCGAAATTTTTTTAACGCATTTTCTTCAATATGATTACACAATGTATTCTGTAATTTTATACACTAATTGTGTTGTATATTTTCATCACTAGCGGTAGTTGGCAGCATATTCAACCCAATTTCATAAGTGGCAAATGAATATCGAACTATAGAAACTAAACAGGAGATGATGATAATGTAGATTGACAAGCTAGTGTTATTAAACAAAAAATGTTTTTTATTAATGTGCAGCCAAGAAATGGATGTTCCTTAAGATGGACAATGTAAATTAAGCCAGCGACTTTAAATCTGGTTAATATGTAAACAAGTGAGTCGTCTTTAAAAAGGAACGGTCTCTTTTGAATGATGTTTTCAGGACATATTCTTCTAGATGCATCTGTTTAAAGTGTCAGTGCAATTTATGACCGTTTCTTTATCATGAAAAGGTTATTAGTAGAAATGAAGAATTGTATGATGATGATTCATCAAGATAAACGGAAAAGATGTTAAATCCCAATCCGGTCTACCAGTCACAAGAAGGAAGAATTAAGCCCAACAAGAAAGGTGAAACCAGAATGGGACGTTATTCCACCAGAGGATTGGATAAAGAAGCAATCGTACGCAGATAGAAAATGGTTGGCCAAGCCAGTTATAAACCAAGTAGCAATGTTGGACGTCAAAATAGTCGTGCCAATTTTTATGAGTAGAATGGTCTATCATATGCATCATATCAGATAGCCGAAAAAATGTCCACTTTTGCTCTTTAATAACTCCTCGCGCTATGTAGCGACAGAGTAGTCATCAGTGGAATAACTCAGGAAATAGCAGAAAGACAAATGGACAAGTTGACTGTGAAGTTAGAATTAAGCAAGCTACTGAACCGGATGATAGTAATAGGGAATGAAGCCAAGAGAGCCAAATGAACCATCTTTTAAAATATTTTCATATTAAATTGACTAAACGACTATCTATAATTGTTGAGTTTAGAATTCTTATAATTATTTTTGGACGAATAACAGAAAACGATTTTGGACGGTTGGTTTTTAAGGAAAACAACCAATAATTCAAAAATCCACATTTTTCTTAGATAATATTTGACTCACGTTAAAAATGAAAAATAAACATTTGTAAAAAAAGATTCTGTGAAAAACTATTTTTCATCACTCAGTCAAGTATTTTAATACAAATGCTTAGAAATAATCTGTATTAACTTTTACATAAATATTCATATAGTTTTGAATCTCTGCATATTCAAAGTTCTGAAACAATATTTTAATAAAAATAATTAATTATAAATCTTAATTTTATTCTAGTGGCACGAAAAACGAGAAACTCATTAGTTCTTTAAAAAAGCTTCCAAACTCTAATCTAAAATAATATTATTTAAACAAAAAACTTTATTCATATATCGAATAATATGAATTTTATTTAAAAATTAAAACTGAGATTCGAATTTTATAAAAAACTTATTTATCTAAATAACTATTCTTAATAAGGATATAAGTATTATTCAAATTAAATAGTCGGCTAAGAAATATGAAGAAAAGGAAAAAGTTACATTAAACAATTAATTTTGATATACCAATATATTAATAGTATATATTAATATATATAACATATATATTCTAAATTTATTTAAGATAATTTCAGATTTATATTGAAGATGGCATATTGTTATTATTTAGAAAAATAATTACCAAACTACCACCATGTGTGGCTCATGTGGCTATAATAATAAAAGACCTATTGTTGTGATGAACGTAGATACCCGAGGCATAGGTCTGCAAGTTATGAAGATTTTTGTACTGAACATGCTATGCATAGAAGCAGTTTTTATTAATGTTATTTGAGATGTCAACATTCTTTAGAAAATTAAGTCGGTGTATAGTAGGCACAAAACTTAAAAGAGAAAACCGTCTTATCAAGTATAAATAGCACTATATACCCCTGTGAATTCTAATGGTAGATATTCCCATCAATGTACCTTATTGTTTTAGACAGCTTAGTTCTGCTTAGCTTTAAAGTTTTTCCTTCTTCTTTTAGTTATTATTTCTTTTTCAGTTATTAATCTGCTAATTATTCTGTTGATTATCTTTTCTATCTGGGTATGTATTCTTTCTTCTCAACCTTTTATAATACCCAGTTCTTTATCTATCTCTTTATAATCTGATGTTAAAAACCATACTCCACGAATAAACCCTTTGATTAATCCACTTTTATATCTTTCTTCACAGAAACTATTGTTTGACGTATATAGTCCTGTATTCGTTTCTTTTCTAAATATATTAATCTTTAATTTATTATTCAATTTCTCCTTTTTAATGATAACATCTAGAAATGGTAGTTT
>JBBMKC010263330.1:0-19969 GCA_037834085.1 Bipalium vagum | reverse complement strand
AATAATAATAATAATAATAATAATAATAATAATAATAATAATAATAATAATAATAATAATAATAATAAAATTAAAAATCAGGTGGAATTGTTGTTTCTCATAAATTCTTTATTAAACTATTTTATAAAAAAATCTAAATATCACAATATATTACTTTTATTTTATTATTATTATTTATTACTTAAATTAAGATTGAATTATGAAATGATACCCTTCGCAATATCAAAGTTCTGTTTGAATTCTCACAAACAGGCTCAGCGTATATTTCTCCCCAGTTCAAGCTATTTAGATGCCTAAAATCCCAGTAGATTTTTGTAAATCCATTGAAACAACATGTCACATTGAGAGATTGGTATGGACGTCCATGAAGAACTGAAGGAGGATCGTAAATGAGATATGGATTTTCTAAAGCCCATTATGATGATATTTGGAAACGATAAATAAATTCCCTACTGTCACTGGTCTTCGGGGAACACTTGGTGCATATTACCTGATTGTATACCGAAGTAAGAGAAATGAAGAACAATACAAAGTATTGATTATTCATATGACATTTAACTATTATTTTCAGTACGGGTCAAAGTACGTTGAATTTATTCAAACTATAGGAATGTTACTGAATCACTTGATCTCTTAAAATTCACGGGTTGGTCATTATTAAATTGATGGAAAACATCTTAAAGTATTGAATATTTTTATAATTTTCTCTTCATTAACGTGACCCACATATTATCCGAATTTAATTCATTTTTATCAAAATAACTTTCATCCAGCTACAAAAGTTCCTATTTGTGTTTTATCCAATCGCTGGATCTCCTTGTTTGAGCTTATTATTTCAGTTTATAATTATTATAGTTTATTATTATTATTATTATTTAGATATTATTATTATTATTATTATTATTATTATTATTGTTAATTGAGTTTATAATTATTATTTATTGTTTATTGTTGTTTGTTATTTATTATTTATTTTTTATTGAGTATATAATAATAATGGTATAGTAAAGAGAGTTTATTATAATAATAAAATATGTTAAATAAAATGAAAAATAATAAGAATAACACAAATGATAATAACAAAAATTTTTTAAAAAATGACGTCAGTGATGATTTTGGAGGGGGATTACAGCGGCGTGAGTGATGACGTCAAATGAGAGGAAAGAGGAGAAATGAAGTCATTTGAAAATAAACCAATGATAGTTGTAGGAATGCTGGCACGCATAATAAAAATTAGTATAAATACCCAAAGGAAAATCATAAAAATTCGCCTTCAAAAATTGCTAACAATTAGTTTATAATAACTGTTAGTGAAAATCAATCGGAGATACCGGGATTCGAACCCGGGACCTTCACATGCGCATGCAATGCTCTGACCGCTGAGCTACATTCCCCACTAATTTTCAATATATCTCACAATAACTAAAAATTAGTATTTTGAATAATAGAGTTTATTATAACTCACTGCAGAAATTATCTGTGTAAGTGAATTATCACATTCACATTGATTAATTAATTAACTTTACAGAACGCGAATATAATCTCACGTTTCTGTTTTTGTTCGATTTAAATATCCGGATTCTTCTTTTTGTGTTTTATTCTAGCAATTCGATCTGGTAAACTAGTTATCAGATTCGTTATTTTACTTCAGGGCATCTACACATTTCCCGCTGTAGATTGAATATCTTCTTTAATTAAAAATATATTTTGATTTTAGAAAAATCTTCAAACACTTTTAATAATTTGTAAAAAGTGTAATAGAACTAAAAGTTTCAAAAATTGTGTTGTTTGTCTTATTTGTGATCGGTACACTACCTTAAGAAGTCAGATTAAGATAAGTTGTACACGTCCTCACTCTCACAAATTCCAAATATATACTCGCTCTTTTTACTTCTGATCTTGGTTTGTTGTTCTCTTTGATCTACGCTTTTACCTTTTGCTTATGTCTCTAGTATTTTTGCTCAACTTTGAATTTGAACGCAAAAATATTTTTATACCCTATGCGTTATACTGCAATGATGTAAAGCCCACACGCTTTTTGAAATTTTTTGAATTCATCGCGGGTTTGAACTGGTGTTCTGTCTGATGTTTTTTGGTCAAAGAGTTTATGATTTTTGGTTGATTATATATGTATTTCTTCTTATTTATTTTATTATTAGTTACACTTGTTTTTATTACAATAAAATTTCTTTTCCTTACATTTCTATTTTTATAAATTATTATTATTATTATTATTATTATTATTATATTTTATAATTTACTATAAATAGTAAATTAAAATATTTATTTATAATTATATTATTTTTTTGTTTTATACTTTATTTATTAATGATAATGATAATAAGAATAATATCAATAATAGAGTGCTAGGTGTTTTTTTCATTTATTTTATTACTTGACCAATCAAAAATATCAAAGTAAAGAAAGGGAGTATAAAAGATATCACAATGTTTTTCAAATTTCAATCAAGTTAAATGTCTTTTTTTGTGGGATGCTCTACAAATCTAATCTGAGAAAGACGTATGTCACAGTTTGCTATGATCAAACAATAGATGGAATATGTGAAGTAGTCAGTAGTAAGAAAATTTGAATATCAATAGACGAAACCACTGGTGTCACCAGTCGCCAATGTCGTCATTCGAACACTAGAAATTGACGATAAAGGCTTAATGTTTCTTTTGATAACTGAAGTATTGGAGAGAGCAAACTACCAAACGATATGTAAATTATTCGATGAGATTAATAATAATAATATGATTGATATTAATAATAAGATTAATAATAATATATAATAATAATAATAATATTATTATTATTATTAATTAAAAAACTTGAAAATTTCAACGACAAAAAATACTAAAAGTAATATATCAAAGTCTCGATGACGAGATTCTGATATATTGGATTAACTTAATTTTAAAATACAGAAATATGTCTCGTCGTGAGGACAATAAATTAAAGTTTTTAAGATAGAGTTATAATTAATGGGCCATTGAAGGAAATAAGGCGTTGGAACTGGTTATCGTAGATTATCGTAGCTATTCCCAGAAAGTCTCCCAGAATTAAATGAAGATATTCGAGAAATTTGACTTTATTCGCCAAGACAATGGCAAAGACGTTGGAGAGGATTATTTGCTCCAGTAATTTAAAGAACCCGATTTCACAAACTAGAAAATTACTCATTTCACAAATTAATTAATTTTATATAGCGAAATGTAATACATGGCGAAGTTGGGTCTAATTGAAAAAAGTTCCATTCTGATCTCTCAATAAAACATTTTGAAACTTGGCTTAATCCCACCATGTCTGGCACCTGTTACAAGTCTAAAACCAAATGCCTAAGACAACACATTTGGGTAATAAGAAAATTAAATGAAATGGAAATATTGAAAATCTGACTGATGTATACATAGAAGTTGATACTAAGACTGATCTCTGATAGATTACATTATTGCCCGGGAGATGGTTCTCGTGTGGGAATTAATTAAATTTCGAATAGGAAGATAATTTCGATACGGAAATTGTTTCTTTCCAATTGTAATTTTTGATTGAATTTTAAAATAACGAATTGTTTCTCCTGTGCAAAGTTTAAGAGTTTCTCCAAAAATCTGACAATTATTATTTGAACATTTTTCGAATAAGAGAGTTAATTTTATTTACAATTTTTAATTAATTATAACGAGAAACCTGTTATTAATTATAATTAATTAAAAATAAAATAAATAATAATTAATAAAAAAAATAATTTAAAATAAATTGAAAATTATGAAAATTGTAGAGAAAATTATAAAATATAATTTTATGACATTTAATCCAATGCTTCTCCTTTAATTCGATTCCGTGTCTGAACAACATTTACGGTACCTTCATTTGATACAAACAGCCTACCTCGAATATATTGATTAAGGTTTCGGAAGAGATAAAAGTCGGTGTAAGACAAATCTGGAGAATATGGTGGATGTTAAATCTGTAAATTTGTAATTTAGTTTTTTCATCTTTTTATTGTAAATATATTTTGTAAGGTAGTGCGGTTTTCTTTTGGAAAATGATTTTTTTATTCTTTAACCCAGACCTCCTTATACAAATCCTGGTTGATTGTTTTACCTTTTAAAAGGTAATCGAACATCAATAAACCTTTTGCATCTCACAAAGCAGTTGTGAATACCTTCTCACTCCTCCTTTCTTCTTTAGTTGAAGAATTCAGAATCAGAACTCAGCTTTTGTGCACTACAGTCATTTATATTTTAATTTAGGATTATGTTGGGTTCGACAAAGACATGATCCTGGAAGACCTCCAGAAGTCCGACGATAATAATAATAATAATAATAATAATTTTTTATTAATTTTTTTTTCCAGTAATAGACTTTCCAAAAATAAAGATTGGCGGTCGTTGGCCAATCTCTATATGAAAGATGGAGTACTTCAAGGAGAACGACAGAAAAAAATTGAAAAAAAATTTGCAGAGTACTCCAAAATTATTTTATTGGTTTTAAACAGCTGAAGATTTAGTTTCTTTTGGTAACGTCAGATGAATATTTTGAATTTTTGAAAGCCTTTTGGTCAATAATTCAAATTTCTATTTACCATTATGTGCATCTACAATGCAACAGGATTATTCAATGGGTCCTGTGGAATTTCGAGGACTCATTTTTGCTCTGGGTGATAATTTTTTCTTTTGTTGTTTTATTTCTTAATAAAAATTTTGTCGATTAAAAATCAATTTTTCCTTACGTCATAAATAATCATTTTTAATTGATGATAACTTTGTTTTCATTTGCTAATAATATATTAATAATATTATTGATGGAATATTTCACATTTAATTGTTTTATTATAGTTTCTCAGTTATTTAACTTAAGACAATTATTGTAATCTTTAGTGATTATTATGAGTTAATTTACTGTGATTGTTTAATAAAGGTTAATTATGATTCTTTTGATTCATTTAGTAGGTCCTATGGAGATTGTTTAGATTCGTAAAGGCCTATATGGCTGTTTTGATTTAAAGTAAAAGAGTATTTTAAGAAATATAAGTGAGGGTAAGAAACACAAAAATTTTTTAGATATTAATGCTATTATTGAGAAAGGTTAAAACTTTTCAAGAAACCTGTAAAATAAACATAATAAATTAAGTTCTTTTGACACTGTTTCAACGTTCTGAGTCTTTGATTTCTGAAAAATATTATATTTCTAGATCAAAAAATTTTGGAGTTTAAATTTTTTTATTTTATGAAATTTTTTCGGGCTTGTGTATATTTGGGTGTGTTTGTATGTTTTAAATTATGTGAATGGTGAATTAAATGACTTTATTATGCATCTGGTTCTAACTAACGTTCTGCACGATCCTTAAAAAAGTTTTTCAAATAACTTAACTTTGTTCTAGGTATTTAATCCAAAGTTCAACAGGATTTGTTGGTTATTCTTAATTACAAAGGTCATTGGGATTCGAAAAATCAAGAACTGTTTCGCAAATCAACAATATGTTGTAATCTTCTTTTAAAGAAAAACTGTTTCAAAAAAAAACCAAGACTTTGTAATCAACAAAAAAAATTCGCAAATCAAAATAACTTCTAAAATTCAACAGGGACAAAATGTAAGAGATTCTTTACTCTTTAAATATTTGACTTTCATCGGACATTCAACTGACCACCCTAGTCATTGAGTAACGTTAAAATCATCTCAAATATTCTTTAATTTCCCTGAGTAGTAATCATTTACTAATATCAGCTACCATTCACGAAACTTTTATTCTTCTTGGTGTTCCAAACATATTTAAAATAAAATTTTTAATTAAGCTTCGTATTCTTTTTAAAATTAAAGTTATTATTTTATTATTCTTTTTATTAATAGTATTTTATTATTATTATTATTATTATTATTATTATTATTATTATTATTATTATTATTATTATTACTAAACTATACTTGGCCTTTTCTACTACATGATATCTTAAGAGTTGCCTGTAGGCAAACCCAACAATTATTATTATATTATTATTATATTATATCATGCAAATATGTCTACACAGAGATAAAAAATTATATATTCTTATATACTCATCAAAATTATTTTTTGTTGTATAACAAATAAATCCTCTTAATAATAATAATAATAATAATAATAATAAATTTTGAAAAATTTTGTGATTAATTTTTAATGAGTCTTGAAACCCATACATCGAAGTCTAGGTGTTGAGACTTTGATGTATAGAATTGTGGGAAAATTGAAATTAGGGGCGTCGTCGTAATTTGATGCATTGGATTGAGGAGTGATTACTTTTTTCCTTTGTCTAACTTTGTCTCGAGTGAAAATAGCCGTCTCAAAGCATAGGGATTGGTGATCGTAGCCCCTCTACGACTATATAAAGAGACGGCTATTCACATAAAATACCAGAAAACATCGAAAATCAGTAAAGATTCTATTAGTGCAGTGAAGATTCTATTTGTCCCGTGAAGATCAGTGGTTCCAGTATTTTTAATTTTTTTCTCCGATGAAGACAATGCAGGAGAATTTACCAAGGGGACCCATCAAGTTTGGGATTCAATAGGTGACCAGTAAAAAACTTAGAGGACGACCCAGGAACCTCGTGTCGCTCCTCGTGAGACCGTTTTAATTTGTAACTCTCGAGCTCTTTCTTTTGTGATCACTTTTCTCTTTCGATTCTTAGACTATTATTATCATTCATTTCTTTGTTGTGCTTAACCATTGACTCGATTTTGATTATTTGACATTTATTCCATTTTATTTTGAGTATTGGACATATTTTTAGGAGCGAATTTTGTTGTCGCTTCAGAATGCTGTTACATTTATAATAAAGTTTTATTATGAGTGTTTTGATTCAGTTTTCAGGGTGCGGATTAAGTATTATCGTGGGAGTTCTGATTCAGTTAGAGTGCAGATATGGTTTTATTGTGAGGATTTTGATTCAAATTGAATTTATTCGAATTACGAGCACAACATTATTAAATTGAGGATTTAGTTATAGATGTGCTAAGGTTACTTTGTTAAAGTATAATAGTAACAGAATGGAGATTGACGGAGTCATTTTAAATGATGCATTGTTGTTTCAAAAATCTTCAGAATTTTCTGAAAAACTTAGAATTACGAGTTTGAAAAGCATATCCGGATGGTTAAGTAAATTTAAAAAGCGAGATGGATACAAACTAAGAAAACTCCATAACGGAATGAAAACTAATGAAGATATTGATATTGGTGATTTTTTGGATGTTTTAAAGAAAAATTTTGGTTGATATGATAGAAATAATATCTTGATACAACCAGTATGTTCTCTAAATTTGTTCCTTCAACAAGTATTTGTAGAATTGCAACTCCAGGATATAAAAATTTTAAGTACAGGGCATTTATTATGCTTTGCACAAAATTTTCTGGTTTTTATTAATTTTTTTGTATTTATTTATATAGATTTATCGATTCGACCCCCCTTAGTCGATTCATAAAATACTATAGAAGATCAAAGTGCTTATATCTAATACAAGATCATAATTTTGTTTCTATTTTTTATTAATATTTAATTTAATTTTTTAACTAAAATAACTGTATTTTACTTTTAATAATTAATATTGTTCTAGTTTTGAATCTGCATTATTATTTTGAAACAAACTATTTTTTAAAATGTTGATATTTATTTTGATAATTTTCCTAAATGAAATATTTTCTAGCATAATTAAAAATGAAATTATTTAAAATTACATTTATATTACTTAATAAATATTTAATAAGATATTTTTTCATGTATTATCTGTTTCATGAAATAATTTTACTTTTGGCTTTAATTAGATTTTCACTTTAATAAATAAATTGTTAATTAAATTCTTTGTTTAAATATTACATAAAAAGGATTTTAAGAATGGAATTGTACATTGAGGGTTTTGTTAAACACAGTGGAAATAATTATGAATTAAATCTTGGTCCCAGTTCCAAATGTGCCTTAATGTTATGTAAATATCCAAATGAATTGAGAAATGTAAACGTTTCTATTGTTGTAAATGACTCTGAATATTCTTTATTAAATTCAGATGCCGTTATGTTTTATGAGCATAAGTTACGACAATTAGGTTATTGTGCAAAAATTGTAAAATTTTCCTCTTTGTCGGACGATTTTAAGTCTGTTGACTTCCCCTTAGCAACGTGTAGCAGTAAAATTTTAATCTATTCCGGTGCGGCCGCTGTGTTTCGAATCATTGTTCAATTCGGTTACGAACCCGGTACAAAAATTCCGATATTCGGAAAAGCTCAATCATGCTTAAAAGCGTGCAAAGAACGATCAAAATGGACGTTGATGTGTGAGAAATCGATCGTTGAAACAATCGAATCTTTTCACAACGATTCCGACAGTTTCAATGATGAATTCTTTCGAGATTTGAACGTCAGCTTCCTGGTTGATAAGGCAAATGAATTGTCATCAACCAAATTAGATGTGAAATCTCGAAAATACGCCCATAAATTTCTGGAGGGCCCCCATAAAACTCTTACAGATATTGTCATCGGATTTTATTTGTTGGACTATTCTCAGAGGAACTGGAAATTGGTGAAAATCGTTGAAGCTCATCGCCTGGTGGTCAATTGGTTGGCGGAATTGAAACTCGACAGTTTAGATTCTATCGTCAATAATTTGAATTTCATTCCGATTTCTTGGGTCGATAAGCAGTCTCGTCTTCCGATCAATGAGCGTTACAATTTTTCAATCACAGATGGAATCCAAAAATTGAAAATATCAAACAAGAACATGCCAGAACTAAAAGATCTAATCTCTTCTGACGTGATTTCTGCTTTAAAAATCGATATTGATTCAGTTGATGGTGAACCGCTGGCTTCTGACTTTGATTTGTCTTTTGTTCCAGAAGGCGTTCGACCAAGTCACAGTCCAATTCCAGAGGCTCGTCAGTTGAAAAAAACCTACCAGGTCTGGAACATGATCCACCGAGCCAATCAATTGATTCGACCAGGTATGACGATTGTCGATTTCTGCAGTGGCGGTGGTCATCTGGGCATGATGCTGGCAGCACTTCGTCGGGATTGTCGTGTTGTTTTGCTGGAAAATAAAGAGGAGTCGCTGCAAATGGCGGAGGCACGGATCCGGGAATCGGGACTGGACAACGTGCGACTAATTAAGTGCAATATTTTGGCGTTCAAGGGCCATTTTGACGTTGGTTTGGCGTTGCATGCCTGCGGATGCGTGACAGATCTCGTTATTGAGATTTGCTTGAGCAGAAAAGCTCACATGGTAATTTCGCCGTGCTGTTATGGGAGCATTGTTCCCACTGCCAATATTGATTATCCTCGTAGTGGAAAATTCTCGGCCAATGTGAGCTTAGATGTTTACTCGAAACTGTGTCACGGTGCCGACTGCTTCACAGCTTCGGCTGATCGGATCCTCGTTGCTAACGAGGCCATGAATCTCGTTGACAGCGACCGCTGTCATTATGTGGCTGAGCACGGCTACTCTACGAAAATATTCCGCATGAAACCTGCTGACTGCACGCCAAAAAACCATATCTTGTTCATGACAAAAATATAATTCATAAAATTTTGAAATCTCTAATTTTATAATTTTATTGATTTAATTATTATTTTGTATTGATTTATTATCTGTACATAATTTTGTCAATAAAGTTTATTTACTTCTTTATTTGGCTTGTCGTATATTATCTGTTAACCAAAATGATATTTTAAAGTTTTTTAAAATTATTTATTGCAAGTGTTTAGTGTCTGTCAATTATATATTAGTGAAGCCGAAAGATAACTTTGGTTTTGTAAAGAATATCATTTTGAAATATTTAATAACATATTTAGCTTCATTTTTTACTGCTTTATGTATTAAACATTCGTTGAATCGAAAAAAAATTTTCCGTTTTGACTTTGGCCTGGCGCTACACATGAGCGGATGCATGAGAGATTTCACTTTTGAGAATTGCGTAAGTAGAAAATTTCACATGGTAATATTGGTGTGTTGTTACCGTCAGTATTGAACAAGGTGCAAAAGAATTTCAGTGACCTTAAAACAGTTCTATTAATTGGGAATTTTTTACTTTTATAAATCCTTGCAAAATAGGTTTGAAGTTAAAAAATCTCCAATGTTTTGAAGTGAGCGTGTTCATAAAGAGTAAAAATTTTCAGCTTCTTCTGTGACAATCAATGATTTATTGTTCATTCTTTTAACAAATATTAATAATTGATCAAGATGTTTTCTAAAACCAGTTTAAAAGTTACGAGAAATTATTTTCATACATTTAATTTCAAACTTAAATGAACTAATAATTAAATTAAATCGCAATTGTTTAAATGTATCAGAACTCAGTTGTGATTGGTTATCCAAGCTAACGGTAATTCAAAATTATTAAATATTGTCCTAATATTTATGTTTTTACTATGGAATTAACTGTAACTAAAAATTGTTGGGAATCTTCGCCGAGAATTTTAAAATCTGAAAAACTCATTGATCTAAATACAGAAGTAATTTACAATAATCAATCTGTTCCAATTTCTTTAAATAATGTTGGATTAATGTGGAAGGAAAGGGACACAGGTTTTTCTATGCTTTAAGTAAAACCATTAAATTTCATTACAGAGGAATTCAAAACAATCAATTATCAACAAATTCTCAACGTGAAGAAAATGAAAAAGGCCGCCGGAATCTGCGTTATTTATTTATATGAAAGCCCTAAATCGATGAAATTCAAAAAATTGAAATTTAAGTTCTTGACTATTCCGGAAAGAGAAAAATGGTCAAGGATTATCACGAAAAAAATCAAAAGTTTCCTATTTTTTAGTACTTTAATTTTTAATTCATATCTGAAGGTTCATATTGCAGGATCAGAAGCTTGTTTATTTTTATCGATAGAATTGTGAGTAGATGCCAAACCGACGGGAAAACGATATATGAGAATATAGTACAACCAATTTTGGATGAATGTAAAATATCCTACAAAGTAAAAGGTTAAGAGAGCTTTTCAGTTTTCGTATGGAAATTTAATATTTAAGTTAAAATCAATAGGACAGATAATATAAAAATCAATATATTCTCAAAAGACGACTTTTTTCTTTTAATCAAATAAATAATAATATTAATAATAATAAATAATATAAATAATAATAGTAATGAATAATAATATTTTTGTTGAGGTACAGTTACAAAAATCTTATCTCGAATATATATGAAAAAATATGACAAAGTTCCACATTTAAATTTATCATTTGAAAATAATTATTCGAAAATATTATCCAATTGAAACTCTGTGTTTGGGAAATTGTTGAAATAATGACGAATTAGAAATAAAATCAGTTGATTGACTTAAAACGGTAGGTCATTTTGCAAATAACGATTGAGGAGTATCCATTAGGAGGATCGCACCAAAATCGGAAAATCACAGTGAAAATTTCCATTTTATATGGGAATAGAAGAGAAAAAGAAGAAAAAACTCATACGTACTGATGATGATAATAGTGTACCACACAGATTGAAAAAGGATGCACAGTGTTGAATAATGTCAGGCTTTGATCTAGACAAAAACTGAGCAAAGGCAATCAATAAAGGGAAATTGAAAATCTGGGAATGACAGATGAGAAAAATAATTTGAACAAATTTTGTCTGAACCTTCTCATATATTGGAATCTGAAAACATTTTGCTTATTTGACTGCGTGTGAGGTATTTTATCACCTGAGAGTGTATATTGAAAGGGGTGTTTAAAAATAATTTTACATTGGAAAATTCAATAACGATTTTACATGGAATTAATTCTTAGAAATCGAATCACAGAAGGATATTGATCAAGTCAAAGAGTGCCTGGAGAATATAAAGACTGCTGATGGGTACTGGTTTTTAATGAGTTATCAATGACTAGAATTTTCGTAAGCAGCATCATCATCATGAGTGGAGATGAGACGGCAGGATCCATAATTTCTAATATTATTAACAGTTTTCAAACCGAAGGCAACCCTGTTAAACAAGTACCAATTCCCTTCGGCATCCTTCCGATAGGTATCATAGAGATATCATTAATTTTCTTGAGATTTTCTTATTCAGGATATCATAACGATGTGTCCAATTCTATATGGAGATCTGAGAGTATTGAAAATGTATTCTTGCACATCTTGTCATGTACGTAATTTATTTATTTATTTTGCACCTTAGGAATTTATTTCTTCAATTTTCCTGGATTATATATATTATAATAATAATTATTATTAATATAATATTACATAATAATAAATACTTATAAAAATAATAAATAAATTTATTATTATTAAATAAATAAAAATAATACTAGATATTTAAGTCTATACTAAAGAGGAATACACTCATTTTCCTTACATACACAAGACTTTAATTCAATTTATTCCCATTATTAACATTTAATATCTTTGATTGATTAATTATTGTTTGAAAATTGTGCTTTTCACATTTTTAATTTGTTTACAAATATTTTTAGAGCAAAATATATATTTGTCATTCAAAATAATATTATATTATAATTACTCTTCATTATAATAATTACTCTTATATTTTAATGACAATTCACAAAAGACTGATTTGATTTGACAGTTATTGCTAATCAAAGGTTCTTTAATGATTTAATTTTATTTTTATGGATGTCTTGTATAATCGTCATACCCTTCAATCCTGATACATCGATATCTGTTGAGCATTGTTTTCATTTCACAACTGTCCAAAGATCTCAAATGATCATTCTATGATATCTTAGTCATAATTCATAATAATGAGATCAGAAATATTTTTAAAAAATTATTTTGACTACTTTAATGAGTATCACATTCACTTATATTGATAAGTTTAACTCTGTTATATCTCTTGTGACCATTGATTTTATTATCAATATCAATATAATTATTGTTATAATTAAGTTCCATATAAATAAAATATAAAATCAATCAAATATCGTTTGGATTGTGCTACATTTCTACTGTTAAATAGTTTTATCTTTGTGTCTTGCAGTGGAAGCCGTCACACTATAGTAAAAAGGACAACTTCCACTTTTAAATAAATTGTGATGGAGAATTATAGAAATTGTAGTCTCAAAAATGATATCGATAATTTAAAAGAGTATTAACTAAAATTATTCAAAATCTGTTCTTTTATTATTTTACAGACCATGTGGTTGTCTTTTTTTAGCAATATCCGTTTATGTTAGCAATATCTCCAGACACGACATAGAATTTTCAAGAACTTTTTTTTATCGATCTTTTTCATTTTTTTTTCAAATTTGCCATTTAATTTTGTAATATTCAAACAAATTTGATTTCCTCTAAAAAATAATACATTTATTATAATAAATAATAAATAATAATAAATATTATATACATTTTTATAAATTTATAAATTATTATTTTTAATTTTATTTTTCATCTTACTTTAATTATATTTTTAAAACAATTCTTTTATATATTAATAAAATTTTAAATTACATTTAAACCTTTAAAGTTAGTTCTAATAATAAACTTAAATGACCGAAGTTGATACATTTTAATTTTCAGGTTCATCTTTTCAGACTGATATTTTGATGATTTCTTCAATGGATTCAGCTGAAAGTAAATGGGGATTTAACTTTCACTACGGATTTTATAACGTTTTGGAACAGTCACGAATGGAAAATAACATTGAAAATGCCATAATCAACCAAAGTCATATTAATAAAGTCATCAAATCGGCAAAGTAAAACTTATGGTCCTTTATTTTAATAATTTATATTTTTGAACAAAATAAATAATGAATATATATAGTTGTCACGATAAAAAGTGGCGGTTTGATGATAAAATTTGTATTATATTAAAATTGTTTTAATAATTCAAATATTTTCAATGCCAGGTGGTTATCTTAAGAACCAGGCAAGATACTTATAATAATACATAAACATTTTAAATGTACCTTATGATGTCCATTGTTTTGATAATTTCCTTAGATTAATTGTCCAAAATGAAGATCACACATTTCCATGCTCAAATTTTATACAAAAGAGGTTATGAGAGCCCTGTTAAAATATTTAAGATAACATGAAAACCGATACGAACAATAGAAATAACTATCTCTAAAATAAAAATGGGATGCAGTCTTAAAAGAAAGAAAGGAAGTGGAAGGATCAGAATTTTAAAATAAATACATCCGCAGAGACTCAGCCAACTTGTCATCCATTCTAAAGAACCAGCATCTATCAGGGCCAAGACTAGACCTGGGGTATGAGATCCGAAAATGAGACCATCATTAATGACATGGGGTGCCATTAGCTACACAGGGGATTTTTTTTAAGAGGTGCATTCAACAGACAAAAATATCAGTGTAATGTAAATAATTAAATTTATTAATGATTATTGTTTAAATAATCAGAACAGGAACAAAAGATTGTTTTTTGAAATATATTTGTATTATGGAATTTCTTCTCGATAATACTGAACAGATTAACAACTAGGGAATATTCGTAGAGGCTAAAGACTCATTAATAACTCTTCAACCGAAATCAATGGTCTTTCAACAAGATGGTGCCACATACCGTTCTTCAAAATCCGATGTGAATGGCTGTGGGAAAACAAATGGACGGTATCTTCACAGCCTTCTAATTCCTCTGACCTCAATCTCATTGAACATCTTTGTGGACTAATGAAAAATAAGGTACGAAAAGGGCAATCAAAAGATTTGGAACATTTACAAATAGTTATATAAGAAAATTGGGATTTCAATGCGTAGAAATGTTTAAAATTGTGTCAATCGGATCATTCTGAAGAGGAAATAATATTACTGAATTTACTCGAGAAAGTCACACCGAACGACCGAAAATATTCTCATTTTAATGAATCTAATTTTCCGATAATAAATATTAAAAAATTTTTTAAAGGACTTTAACACGTAATATAATTATTTTTTACTTTATTCATCATACAATTGGAACAATTAATTAATAACTCAGACATTAACACAACTTTTATTCCAGCGAAATTCACTGTGAAATAAGGTTTGATGTGGCCAATGCTTCTACCGGGAGTCCGACAAAAGGGAAAAAGTGCAATAATGAGTAAGTTTAAAAGCAGGGACTGGAGAGTTAATGTTACGATTTTAGGTGCTCAGAGTGCAATATGCACAGTGCAAATGTTATTAACATTCCGACGTTCAAGTTTGATTCTTCTAACAAATCAGACTCTTCAGGTAAAAATCATTAGGGTAATTATCAAATCATTTGTAAAAAAAAATAACTTTGGTTTAATATACGTTTATTATTTAATGTATTATTTGAATTATTATTGAATTATTATTATATTATATTATAATATTATAATGTAATATTATATTATAATATAATATAATATAATATTATATATAATATAATATTATATATAATATATTATTATTATTTTATTATATTATAATATTATATTGAATTATTATTATTATTACTATTATTATCATTATTATTATTATAAAACATTGTCTTAGAACCAAGTCTAATTTATTAAAATTATATGCAGCTTTATTTCAGCTCAGCTGTACTCAATAATGCAATAATTAGCATAATTATATTCTAGAAATCTTTTTCTTTCATATTATATTAAGATTGTTTCCGAGCTTGAGAGAAAAAATGAAGTTATGAAATAAGTGAAAGTGTCTATCAAATATATAAAATGAATAATAACAATAAAAGAAATAATTAAATATTAATTGAAATTAAAATATAAAAATATATACTAGAAATATAAAAGGTAAATTAAATGAATAGTAAAGAATAGCTGAAGTCAGAACTTTATGATAAATAAATGCAGTTATAGTCATACAATTAAGTTGCTCTTTGAAAAATTTTATTTATGCAAAAATAATTAAAGTTAAATCAAGAAATATAATTGGATTTTTATAAAATGTTGTTATTTTAAATATGAAGATCCCATTCCAAATATAAGTTATTGTTTAAAGCAATAACTTATTGAAAAGTTTGCAGCATTTCGAATAATTCTTATCAGGAGGTTAGTTATAAATGTAATTTCATTATTTTCACTTGTTAATTTACGGTCAAATTTGTATTTAATGATTATCTTGCTTTTATATAACTATTTTATTTCATCATTAATTTGGAGATGGGAAAAAATCATAGTTCAACAACAGAAGAAAGACGATTAATCGTAAATCTTTAAGAAAAAGATAATATTGCTGCTGATATATCCAGAAGAACTGGTTTTTGTCGTTGGAAAATAAATAATGCTATATAACATCACAAGAACCATGGAACTTTTAATAAATTACCAAGAACGAAACCCCGCAAAACCACTAACAGAGAAGATCTGATTATGGTCAGAATAAGTCAAAATGATCCATTTTTGAGTTCAGCAGATATTAGATTAAAAATGGAAACTGATTATGATATAAAAATGTCCGCAAGAACTGTTAGAAGACGGCTTCCATAAAAATAATTTGAATGGATGCATTGCTAGGAAAAACCCATGTTTGTCTAAAGTTAACATCAAAAAGATTACAATTTGCAAAAGATCATATGAGTAAAGCTGATATATTTTGGAATTAAATTGATCGGAGTGATGAGAGTAAATTTAATTGTTTCGGAAATGATGGAAAACCATTTGTTGACGTTATTTATCACAAGAATATTCGCCAAAATACACAAAGAAGACTGTACAACACTGAGGCTCATCTGTCATGGTGTGGGGTTGTTTTACCTCATTCGGTATTGGTCCTATTATCAAATGTATAAAACCATATTAAGACTTAATATACATGTAAATGGAGATTTCATGAACAATTTGCCACTGCAATTGATTTTCCAGCATGATAAATACAGCTTGGTCCAAAGAATTGTCCACACCTTGAAAACAAAATCCACGAAATCAAAACAGTATTAGTTTGTTTTTAATCCCTGAATGAATGATTTATGTGACTTCTGAAGCAATTATTGTACCACAAATTCAAAGGAGTAAAAGTCGAAAATAGATGAAAACGCGAAGAATTTTGTGTGAATATCATTTCTTAAGAAAAGAGAATAAATTAATTAATTTTCACAGATTTCAACTGAAATTTCTTTAGGTAAAATTAAAAAGTAAATGTTGCTCCCTTTTCTGAGATAATTTGATTTTCTTTTGTTACACCTTTGAAGACATATTCTCCTAACTAAGTCATATTAATTTAAACCACTCTTAAGAGGTTAAATAATTTTTTATTTTTTTATATATACCTTACTATGCCTATGTGAAACTTGCACAGTGGTCTTGAGTGATTTTTTCATTCTTAACACTCTTTCGGATAACATTCGTTAATGGTATTACCCGGAAAGACTTAGGTATGATTTCTTTTCTTTGGAGATTCAAACCAAAGTTTTTCAATTATCTAAAGATGTACTGAACTGGAATTATCTAAATACGATACATGACACAAGAAATTAGTTATGTCGTTTTTCAGTTACATGCTGGACATAATAATAATATTAAAAATAAAAATAATAATAATAATTTATTATAATTTAAATTTAAGAATTACAGTCATAAAGCACCAAGATAAATTACCGTTCCAAGTTTCTCAAAATAAAGTTTCCTATTTATAGATTCCATAGATATGGCGGACCTGAAGCCGACCAACACTTTTGATTATTATAATGGTATCATTATCAATAGTATTCCATGTCTTAATAGTCTCAGTGGAAATGAATTTTGCCCTCTTTGCCATTTTTGTGATAGCAGTGCGGACATGGTAATAATAAGGACTAAAAATAAAAAGGATCTGAAGAAATTTTTAAAAAGTCAAGAATCAAAGGGAGACCATGTAAACGTTTTATTCTACTGAGCGCAATGGAAAAATTTATGATTATTATTTTTCGTTGATTAGCTGAATCTCCCATTCGTATTTTCCGAAAGAATTCGAGAGATGAACATTTTTTTGATATTAAATTCACCGTGGATGGTCAGTAATAAATGCTTTTCAAATGATCACGTGGAATACACCAGTTCAACGGAATTTATTATTGAAGATTTGTCAGAAGTAAATTTTCTCTTTAATAAAAAAATATTTTTCGGATAAAACTTTGTCTTTTAGAATTCAACTTGTGAAGATGATGAAATAGTAAGTTTTTGTTTAGTTTTGTTAAATCATAAAATTTAAGTTTTGTTTAAATTTGTCTGTTGCTAAGAGACGGGAAATTTAAATAGAACTTTGAAAAATTAACATTTGAATATTTCCAAAGTTTAACTAATTTTTTTGGCCTTTCTGATTTACATCAGCAAAGAATTAGAAAGATATAACAGACCCTAAGAAGAATACGTACTCCATATAACAACGAAAGGAGAGTTAAAAATTCTTCATAGCACATTATCAGGAAATATGTTACATAAGGTGAAGACATCCCGTATCTTTTATTAAGCTTAACTTATAAATGGCAGAATACTAAATTATTAAGATGTCGGAAATTAATTTATGTGATTTGTTTAATAAGTCAACATCCACAGAATCCTACATTAAATATGCTAAGGATCTGAAGATTCTGACAAATGAAGTAAACTGGTCTATTTGCTATCGTCTCATTTCATTTGTGAAGAAAAATTCATTTGGCGATGGATGTATATGGAAAGTAAAGTCATGCTCCAGACAAGTTTCAATTCGGAACTGCATCCTTTGTAATCTAACGTAAATATATAAAAAATAATATAAATATTATGAACATTAAACATTTTGAAACATTAAAAATCTGCATGGACAATAAGGTAGCAATTGTGAAATTTGATAGAACTCAAATCTTTGGTAAAAGATAAATCCTCTTCTTTTATTATTTATCTATTTTAAAACTGCCAAACTTTTCAAAAGTTAAAACAACTTCAATTATGAGGTATTTAAATTCCAAAGATTATTTATTAATTCTTAATTATCTCATAATAATGACAGAATTCTTGAGTAAACCTAATTGGGGGTGTACCATTTAGACTAGACACTACCGTCAAATTATCATTTACTTAGTCAATTATGAATGAGGTTTTCACTAATAGTAACCTCGTTAAATTGCCCATGGATTAATTTTTACCATAAAAGAGAAGAATAATCCTAATATAAAGAACGCAAGATATCATAAAAACTCCATTGATTCATACAAAGATTTTCTAATTTTATTGAAGAAATCCCCAATATCTTTAATATTGATTTTGAAATTAAACATTCCCATGACATGAGCATAGTTGCATATAATATTTGTTATTTATATTGAGTTGTCTAAAAAGTTTCCGCAGATTTTATTAATAAAAGGCGAAAAACTTCTATACATATTTATATTGATATTTTATTTTTTAAAATATTTCAATCATATAAATTCAATAATCAGAGAATTCAAATTTCTTAAAGAGGTTTATTTACAATTTAATTATGTCTATTAATAAACATAAATAAAGAAGAAATTCGATACATTATGAAATTTTATTTCATTAAAGACAAAAATGCAACATAGACTGCGAAAAATTGAAGGACCTTTATTGAAAAGTTTTGTTGCATCCTCCATATAGTCCTGATATTGCACTATCAGACTATAATTTGTTTCGTTCACTGCATAACTTCCTTCATGGGATAAAATAGATTTCAAAGAGAACACCGAAAACCACTTATCTCAATTTTTCATCGAAAAATCTGAGAAGTTCTACAGTGTCGGAATTCTAGCTTTACCAAAAATATGGCAAGAAAATGTCTACCAAGATGGTGCATATGTAGTTTAATAAAGTTCTGAAATTGTCTTAGTATTCTTAAGATTTTCATATTTCTGAAATCGGCAGAGGCCTTTCAGACAATCCAATATTTGCAATGATTCTGATATGATATTAATGTGAATATCAATCAAGTTCTCAGGGGTTATTAATTTTTGAAAAAACTAAAATTATTTACTGATTATTAATATTATTATTAGGTTGTCCCATATGAAATGTCCGATTACAAAACGAATTTTTTAAACTATTATAATTCATATAATATTTAA